>JANHFN010002912.1:272228-285539 GCA_032468175.1 Toxicocalamus goodenoughensis | reverse complement strand
TTGCTGTACACCGCCCCGAGTCCTTCGGGAGAGGGGCGGTATAAAAATTAAATTTATTTATTTATTATTTATTTATTCCAAAATGCTTTGGAAAATAGGAATCTGAAACAGACAGGAAATAGGTTTTATATTATGTTCTCTTAGCAATTTGTATGTGTGTGTGTGTCAGAGAGAGAGAGAGAGAGAGAGAAAGAGAAAGAGAGAGAGAAAGAGAGATCACTTTTGTTTTCATTGGCTACATAGAGACATGGGAAGAAAATAGGTCAATAGCACTTGGGATATTATTCCACTTACTATGATTTAATGGGATTATCATTTATTCCATTTACAAGTTATATAAAGATGTTTACACTTGAGCATCTGCAGATGGCAAAAAAGGGTCCCTATTAAAAGTTATGGGTGGGGAGAGTTATACTAATAAGTTAAATGTAAAGGTTTTTGAGGAGCATTTTTATCTATCCTGCTGTCTAAAATAAGAAAAAAAAGTTTTATTTTTCAGAGACTTATATGATTTACCATTCTTACAACTGTCTTGACTTAGGAGAACTTCCTGTTCTCACTCCTTTATGGTAAATTAAACAATTCTTAAAACTCAAAAGGTAAAACTTCCAGAAGGAAATTAAGTGCCTTTGAAGAATATATTATAAAACACATAAATTTATGCAGAGCTAGTTAATCAAAGTTTTGCACCAATTCTTTTTCTCACTCTCTCACCTAAATATACAGTGAACTTGAGGCAACCAGAAATGGAAGCCATTTTAATGCGTTCATGCCCAAGTGAAATCATATATAAACTCAGAATCACTCATTAGGGTGGGAATAAGAGAAATCTTGAAAACTGGATTCTTTTCTTGACATACAAGAGAAAGTACAATTTCCAAATAAAAATGTCTTGGAAATGCAAACTTTTGACATCTAAAAAGGAAAACCAAAGAGAAAACAGAAGCGGGAGGGACAACATGCTGGCTTGCTGTCAAGCTTTCCTAGTTTGTTTTGTTCACTCTCTTCTACCTCATTTTCTACTTTTTTTATTTCAACAGAACTGAAACAGACAAGAAAACAAATAAAGAAAAATACATGGAATTGTATGACTATACATTATAAGGAAATAATTTCACATTTAATCCAATTCCAATTAATGATAATCTGCATCAACACAGATATAGACCCTGTATCAACCTATTTTATCCCCATTAGTGCTTGTCATATAGATTGGAAGGAAAGGGCAGCATGTAACATTTCACATTAGAAGCATAACCTAGATTTATGGGTAAAGACAAAAATGAAGACAAGACATTTCATTTTAACATTTCAGCTACAGTCATCAAGACATGGTTTCAAAGTAGAAATGAATGAAGTAGACTTCAACTCTACAGCTCCCACAAATGTTCTCAAGTTAGATCTGCTGTATTCATCCATGTTTCATGGTGTTTCTCCGATTTATTGTGTTCCTGATAATTTTGTTACTAGATTAGGTAATAGCATTAGTTCAACCGTAGTTTACATGTACTGTATTTTCTATTGCTGGAATCCACTGCCTTCTGTTCATTTCCTACATAATAATCATTTTTTGCGACTGAGGTTTCTATGGATGTTGGCAGCCACTGAATTCAACTCTTATTAACTGAACATCATACATATTATATCATACCATACAGCATTATTTTTGCATTGCATTGAATTGTATTGTGGCATGACTAGGATAGAAAGATCAGTTGGGGGCAGCACACAGCATTAAAACTACCAAATCTGCATGGATGATGGATAGCATTAATCAGAAAGTGCTTGTTTTAGGCATAGAAGCTGAACCTCTTATACACACACACACACACACACACACACACACACACACACACACACACACACACACACACACACACACACTTAGCTAACTGATGATGGCAACAACTAGATGATAGAAAGTAATAGCATCATGCAAAAGAAAGTGCTGTGCTGGTCAAACAGTGAAATTGTACCTACTGTATGCAGCTTTTAAATTAAAGTGGGTCCCTGATTGGAAATGGCAGTAAGCCATTCTATACATATCACCTGCCTGCATATAGAGGAAATCAATACAGTTTTGTTTTATTCCCCATAACTATTCAGATTTGTGTTGTCTTATTTGGTGTGTTTATCTCTAGAAAATATATGATTTTGCCTTCAAGCTGTAGAAAAATCACAGCTACTCCACTCAACTGGCAATAACTGTTGTGCCTTTGAAATTCTAGTGCTTTTTAGGAAGTAGTTTTCTTTGAGCTAGTCTTGAAGATAGTAGCATAAAATGCCACAGCTGTCTGCAAACCGCAACACATTATTAGGAAGCTAATAAGTCTTATGCTTGATTTTCTATTTTATTTTATCATTAGATAAAATAAAATTTTATCATTATCATTTTCATATAATAATAGAAGACAGTATACATAGGCTCCATCTTTTCTAATTTTCTTTACAACAATCCTAAAATTATTTGGTTTGAGAAAGTTTGACTGCCAAAAACTGTCCATTAATTTTTCTTGGCTGAGGATATTCTTCAAGTTTGGTAGTCCCAGCCCAAATCCAAAATTCTTACCATTTTGCATACAAATTCTTCTGTAACAGCTTGAAGCAGCTGCTTCAACTAAATTATTACTATAATGTAAAGACAGCAGAGTGTAAGTTATTTAATCCATCACAATAAGTGTGTGTGTGTGTGTGTGTGTATCTGGAATTATTTACCCCAAATAAATTCTATGTTTAGAAAATCTTCATTTTACTCTATTTTGCAGGCATCATTTACATCGCTTTGTATGTTTGGGTATATTGTAAAATGTTAGAATAAGTTTCATTAAACATAGCTTATAACTGTATAAATGTTTTGACTCAATAACAAGTTTGTTATGGTCTAATCCCAGGCTAAATGAAAGGTGGGGTATAAAGAGGTATTCCAGCATGGAGACAGTCCATGGAAGGAAACAATGTAGGCCAGACTAGTGAAGCTGTTGTCTACCATTTTCCAAGAAAATGCAGTCAGTTTGGCGAGATTCTTGTAAAATAGTGATCAATATTTTTTTTAACAAAAGCTGCTTTGGCCTATTCATGATGTTGTTCTGTCCTTGTGCCTGACATTAGTTTGTGCTAATATTAATTATATCTCCATGTCTACTGCAATATGCAGGTAGACAGATGAGCCTTCTTTTCATTCTTGCTACCATTCAGTTACCAGGAGATAACTAACAAGGGTCCTCCTTTGGCCTGGTCCCTGTGGCCCAACCATCAGTGGTGGTATTCTACCAGTTCAGCCCGGTTCTGCTGACTTGGTAGTGGTGATGAGCAGCAGAGAGCAGCAGTGATGAGTTTTCTCCACCGCTCTGCTGTTGGGTGCACCCGCCCGTCCGGGCTCCCATACTCACCTTTATCCTCTGAATTTGAAGCACAGCTGCTTTGCGCAGCACAGCAGAGTGATGCGCAGCAGCTACTGAAGTGACCGGGAGAGTGCAGGCTTGCAGGAGGTGAGTTAGAATGCGCCTGCGCCTGCACAAAGTGCGCATTTGGTGCATGCACGCAACAAAGTGTGTGCATGTGCGCAAAGCACACCCAAGTCATGCCAAACCAGTGGTAAAAATATTTGAATCCCACCACTGTCAACCATACTGTCCAGAGACAAGAAAAGAATCCAGAAAAGTTTGTGAGTGACCTGGAGCTTATAAATGTCATAAAACAAAGAAGGGAAAAATATTTGATAATACTAGAGAAAGGAGTCTTCCTCTACTTTGGCTGATTCCACATTTGGTAAATTTGCTACCAAATTTGCAGAGAAATAGAGTAGATCAGTGGTTCTCAACCTTTTCTTCACCATGGGCACTCTTTAAATACATTTTGTGGCCATGCACACCATGGGCATGGACCATGAAGATTTAAGTTTCAAATCATAACATTTCTTTAAGCCTTCCCAGACCCCCTTTGATGACATTGTGGCCCTCACCCAGTAGATTATTTCATTGACTTTTCCAGACAATGATAAATTCTGCAACAATTCATCAATTATTGATATAACTCCCTGATGGTGACAATTGTACTCCCTCCAAAAAATCTGTGTTTGATTGCTGGGAAGCAAAGATCCTCAGACTAGGTAAGCCTGCCTTTTATAAAGCCCTCTATATTCTAATCTGCAGAAATGTAGTAAAAGATCTAGGATTTAAATCCTCAAGTGTATGTTTGTGTGATCATGAACATTCTGCTGCTACCCAGTTACTGAATGCCATCAGTCAGGGGTGTTAAATGTGAACCAAGCCATATCTGACAAATGGGAAGAATTATCTTAGTAAGAGTATTTACACCAAGACAAATTCCTGTGTCCAATCACAATTGGCCAATAAAGTATTCTATTCTATTCTATTCTATTCTATTCTATTCTATTCTATTCTATTCTATTCTATTCTATTCTATTCTATTCTAGTCTAGTCTAGTCTAGTCTAGTCTAGTCCAGTCCAGTCTAGAGAAGGCTGTGCTAAACTCAGTCTCCGTGTTGGCTGGGTTCGCTGAAAAAGGTATATGTTTTTAGAGCAGAGGTGAGAGACAATTGTCCCCTCCCCCCATGCCCCATGGACATCTACTCCCAGAACTCCTGATCCAGGACTGAGCCAGGAATTTTAGGAATCGAAGTACACAAGTCATAAAAGTGCCATTGTCTCCGACCCATCTTAGAGACACTCTAATCCACAGCCTAAAATCCATCTCCAAGTTAGTATTAGTTGCTCCTTTGCATAATTTGTCAATAAGGTTATCTACTGCAGCTTTCTGCTTCTCTGTAGGCATTTCAATATGAAGAAAAGTTTATAAGCAAGACATGAATGTAATATTATTTTCCCATGTCAACTACTATTCAAAAGAATATTGGCTTAGACACTGGAAATAATCTATATGCATCATTAGAAGTCATGGGGTAAATATGATGGTGGCAGTTACATTTCCTGAATAACGTTACCCACTTTGGACAATTTACTTTTTGTGAAATCTGATATAAATTTATCTGACTTGCACAGCTTGCAGAAATATATCAATTGAATTACATTGTAGAATAAAATATATTTGAAACATGCATTTTATAAAGAACAATTTAGAAATGTGCATTTGGGGAAAATACAATATTTTTATTAAAATCAGCATAAAGATTATATATAGAAGAGAGACAGAAATTGAACAGAGCAGACTAATAATAAAACTCATGCAAGATTGTCATGGCATGCAATGTTCATCCTTACCCTCATTTTTCATATATTTGAAACTTAACAGACATCTTCGAGCTATGTGATAAGAGATCCTTTTGGTGCAATGTGGCATCAAATTGTCCTATTGAATTTCAAAGAACCTCTTCTTTATTTTCTAATGCAGTATATCTTTAGGAGCCATTTTGATATAGCTAGCTGAAACTGTGGCAGGAAAAGGCGTTTCATTCATTATAGCATTAAATAAATCAGGTGGAATTAGTTTGGAATAGAAAACAGCATCTGGCTTTTGCAATGTTGTGACAGGTTCCCCTAATTATGCAACACAGGTAAAATTCATCTGATTTCCTTAGCTCCTAGGCCATGACAGATCTTGAAAGCTTGTTTTGTAAATTTATCTGATCCAGTCAAGCAGAATACCCCTCCTGTGGAGTGGATTTAAAACTGGATTCCTTGGTCAGATCATTGCTTTCCAAATGTTGGCTTTCACAACTGAAAAAGTGGAAAATATTTTAGGCCTCCTAGAACCTAAATCTGAACACACAAGGGCCTACTGAGGTTGGACAAGTATGAACTTTGCTATTCTTAATGAAGCAGGCTTTTGATTTAATGAGTTAGCCAAGTTGTCTTTTTTTTTAAAATGCTTAGAGCAGCAAAATGAGGTCACTGTATCCAAGCCATGGTCACCCACCCTAATTATCTAGCAAGGTTAATTTGAGTCCGGATGTATGCTTGGAAGATTGATTCTGCTGGATGTTAATAGCAAAGGGAGGGAGAAGAGTAGGATATTAGTGTGAAGAGGGTTTTTTTTGTTGGTGCTGTTGTTGTTATGGTACTGCAGAGAGGACAAAGTGAGCCTGAAATAAAATTAGAGTTTAGAGGTTATTGTTCTGTAAACAGAGATCAAGGTGGCTCCGGAACAATGAACTTTTCAAGGATAAAGGTCCTCTCTGCTTGGATGCTAATGATAAAATTGTTTGTTAAACATTGCACTTGAGCTCCACATAGTCATTGCAAGGTCGCAAGGAGAGAAAGAGATGTGTGCTTAAAGGGAATTTGTTAGCAAAATGCTCTTGTAAGCAGATTGGAGGGCAAACGTGTTGTTTTTCAGTTCTTATTGGTTTTATACTACAAATATAGATTTATTCATGCCAAAGGATTTTCTAGAGTTTAATGAAAATCCCACTTATAAAAATAAGAGACGGGCATTCCAGAATGTGAAAATCCAGAAAAATATTTGCAGATAGGTGTGGTTGCCAATTTAGACAAGGATAGTTCTTTTTTCTCTCATTAAGAGTTCAAAAGAAAGTATATCTGACTGCTTCTTATGTGAAGCATTTTCCCCCATTGTATTTTGCTAAGTTCATCTTTCAGAGTCAATGGAAACAATGCAAAAAAAAATTGCATTGGCAGACAAATTTATTTGACCCTCCCTCCTTCTTTTTGAAAACAACATTATTCTAATCCAAAAGGTCTGGATCCCTATCCCACCAGGGTTACATTTTTAAACAGTTCTGAACTCAGAAAAACATTCTTGTGATTCATATTTAAATGTCTTTTTTAATTGGTAATTATTACTGGAAATGTTCCTGTAGAGCAAGCCTCTCGCTCATGAGTGAAGCACCCTCTGGACCCTTCCCTGAAGCTTCAAAGTAGCCTTAACCATTCAAAGTCTCAGCATGGCTCCTTTAAACCTACCAATGTTTTCTGGACATGCATAGCCATACCCAGAAGGCATGTCTGCCAAGGTAGTGAAATTATTTTCACAGACTATTCTTAAGAAGGGATATGTTGAGACTGAAATCACATTTTCTGCCAATTTCTCTGGCTCTGTCTAAATTATCCTTGATACGCAGCAATTACTGGTCTGTTAGTATTTAAATTCCATTGGTACCAATGATGCATATTTTTATATATTTCCTAAATGTTACTGCTACATGAGTAGGACCCAGTTTGGATTGCAAAATTATTCTAATTCTGACTCCTATCCTGCCAGTAGTCTAATTCTGCATCAATCCCTACAATTACTTGGGAGACATCACTGGCCTCTTTCACTTCATTAATAACACCATAAATCTCTAAGGAGGTTCTCAGTCATCCAAGTCATGTTTTCCCAAAAGTGTTTTTTCAACAGGCAATTGGACTTTCTGGTTTTTCTTTGAAGACATTTCACTTCTCATCTGAGGAGCTTCTGCTTTGACATTCCCTACCATCCAGTCAGAGCTGAACAAGTTTCTTGGATGAGAAGAGAAACATCTTCAAAAAACAAACAAACGTAAAGTCTAGTTGCCTCTTTGAGACAACATTATAAATCAGTCACAGATTGCCACAGGGACAATGATGTCATAGTATCTTCAATTTATGTACTTGGAAGATAATAGCAGCTGGATATACACTTAGAAAAGTTGGTCCTTGTCTTAATTAGGAACATTAAAAATTATGTTGGAATCAAAGTTATTGAATCATAACAGAGAATATCTGGTTCAGTCAAGTTTGGCCATTGTTTTCTTTCTATGAACCTCTGTTCAAATTTCCTTGAAATGAGAAATAATGTATGTATTTTTGTTTTGAGGTCGGAAGAATTTGATGTAATCCAAACATACTATGAAATCCAGTAAAATCCAGTTCCCATCTTTTTTGTTGTTTTCATAATAGTCATATGAAATAATGTAAAAGGAAAAAAGAGATATACATAATATATGGAAATAATACCTCATAAATTCAGGCTCAGAATAGTCTTTTCTAACCACAGAACACAGGAAAACAAAGTGTTACCCTGATTAGATTTACTGAACATAGAATTACATTTATACTATTGATATTTCTTTGCAAACTCTAGGCTTAGTTGCAAATAGTGGGGATTACCCCACATAGCATTTATTTACTGTACAAGTAGTCCTCAACTTACAACAGTTTGTTTAGTGACCTTTCAAAGTTACAATGGCACTGAAAATAGCAACTTATGACCATTTTAACACTTATGACTATTGCAACATCCCCATGGACATGTGATTTATATTCATATGCTTGGCAACTGACTCATATATATGATGGTTACGGTCTCCTGACTGACGTGTATTCACCTTTTGTAACTTTCTGACAACGAAAGTCAATGAGGAAACCAGATTCACTTAACAATCATGGTACTAATTTAATAACTGCAATGATTCACTTAACAAATGTGGCAAGAAAAGTTGTAAAATAGGGGAAAACTCACTTAACAAATTTCTCAGCAACCTCAATTTTGGACTCAATTAAGGTCATAAGTTGAGGACTACCTGTATTAGCATGGTCTTCTCATAAGTGTCTCCCACTAACTTTTAGATAAAACTTGGTTTGGTAAGCCCCAACATTGTACTTTGGTACTCCTGAAAACACAAAACATACCTGTATAAGATATCTGTTTCCATAACTTCCTTTTTAATGTAATGTCTTAAAACTATTCCATTCTGATCATTTTCTTGAATATTAAAATGTTGAATATTTTAATAATGATCGTAAAGAGCGACTAAACTTAGAAATAAAATAAAAAAGAATAGAAAGTGCAAAGGAAAACAGAAACAAAAAGAAAGAAATTAGAAGAAAAGAAATATTTAAAGTTACTACAATCTTCATCATAATAAGTACAAATTTAGTAATTATTTTCCACCTTACCCCCCTCCCATAAGGTTACACGCCTTTCACCAATTGCAACAATCAGAATCATTTTTGTTTCCTTCAAAGTTTTCTAGAAAAGTGCTTTGTCTATTGTAAAATTTTATCCTTGCATAATAGATAAAACGTATCAGGTCCAATAGAAGCACCTATCTTGAGAACTGTAGGAATCATCTTGCTGTAAAAAAAGTAATGTCATGGGAGAAACATCTGCTATGATTGAGAAAGTAGGAACTTGCTGATAGTGTAACTTAAATGGAGACATCTTGGGTCAGGCTTTGAATTTGCTGCATCTAGACCAGGGGTCTCCAACCTTGGCAAGTTTAAGACTTGTGGACTTCAACTCCCAGAGCTCCTCAGCCAGCAAAGCTCTGGGAGTTGAAGTCCATGAGTCTTAAAGTTGTCAAGGTTGGAGACCTCTGATCTAGGCTACCCCTTTTCCTTAAGGACCTACAGTAGATCCCAGGGTCATGGTCACATCACCAGATTTTCATTGCAAAGCAATTTAAACTAATCTTCAATTATCTTCATTCCTGTCAACCTTGAAATATGAGATCACTTTGAACCGACTGCACTCTCTCCAACTCTCCAACTCACCAACTGAACAATGGAAAAAAAGAAAAAAAGTAATTCAATCAATGTCCTAAATCTTGAAAAATGGTGGGTCCTGAAGGAATAAAAATTCCCTTTTACTTATGCTATGCAATAAAGATAACAAAAATTGTCAGAGCTCTCCCATCACTACAGTATATTGTTTTGATTAGAAAGTATTCAAGGGACATTTATTTTAAAAGCAGCAAACATCCAAACTACCTTGCTATCTTTATTGTTCTACATATAAAATCATGATGTGGAGTAACTATTAGATGGTTTAATAGCTGTTTGGACAGTAAGTGCTCTTCCCAATAATTCTTACTGTGTATTGCTGTACGTTAATGGCAGACAAACTCCAGGAAAGTATTTTTAAATGCAATCAGGTTTCACCTGGTTGGTTTTGACTATCTGCAGAATTTTATAACTCTTCCTATATGTGTAGTAGTCCCATGGTTTTACCTTGTTTTGGGCCCAAAATTGTCCCACTGAAACCCATTACTGTAGAAAACATCAAGCTGCTTGTTTCTTTTCTTAAACTTTTTTTCAGCAGCTACTAAGAAACTATTTTTTTTGCAGGAAGTAGGGAGAGGCAAGGGTCTCCACCAACGGTACAGACCACTCACAAGGTTCAGTATTAAAACAGGAACAGGAACACAGCAGGAATAAAAGATTTGTTTTATTGTCTTACATTAGTAAAAAGAATCCTTTCAATCAAGATTGACTCAAGATGACTTCATATACTTGTGGTTTTCTTGGTAATAATACAAGCATGGTTTCCATTATTTCTTTTAAATATAAATTTCTATGCTTAATTCTTTACTTTTCAAGAGCTAATGCAATATCACTTGAAGAATTCCTACCAAGTCATGTATTGTTGCTCAAAGTCAGTCCTAGAGATTCAAATAAAAGCCTTCCATAAAAACATGTTGGCATGTAAACAAAAAGTGCTATATCTGTTTCCCAAGAATCTTTTAACTTGATCCTGGCAAAATGTTTCCCACTTCTTCTTGACCGATGTATAGAGTGAAAAACTTGTTTTATTATTAGAACTGTCTCTCTTTAAAATGAGTAGAGTGCTACTGAAATTGCTAAAGAAAGCACCGTGAAGTCACAACTGTATATGTGAGAAGTTGATGGGTTCAGTTATGCCAGTAAGAGATGCTACTAAGTAATTTTGTACAATAAGATGCTTTGTACATATAGGTCTCAGATGTAAACTTTCTACCTGCAAAAAGCTTGTAACTAAAGTTCTGTATATGAGGAAATGAAGATTATGAAGGAAATGTGGACTGCATGCACATTATAGGTAGTTCTCGACTTATGATCATAATTAAGCCCAAAATTTCTGCTAGCAAGACTTTATTAAGTGAATTTTGTCCCATTTTACAACTTTTCTTGTTACAGTTGCAGTTGTTAAATTATTTACATGGTTGTTAAGTGACTCTGGCTTCTCCATTGACTTTACTTGTCAGAAGATCAGAAAAGGTGATCACATAACCCTGGGACATTCAACCATCATAAATACAAATCAGTTGACAAGTGTCTGAATTTTGATCATGTGGCCATGGGGATGCTGCAGGTCGTGTGAAAAATGATCATAAAGCACTTATTTCAGTGCCATTGTAATTTTGAATGGTTACTAAATGAACTGTTGTGAATCAAAGACTACCAGTACTTGAATGAGTGTTGGTTTGCATAGTAATTTGCCAAATTACTATGCAAACCAAAGTACAATGTTTTCACTTTTTTTCACAGCACCACATTTTGTGATTTGAAAAAGAAGAGTGTCATATAAAGAATATAGAACCTTTGAAAAAGGTTGTATTCTTTTTCAAAGAATACAAATATCTATTCAGATCTTTGAAGCAAAATATAAACTTACACTTGTGCAAAACAAATGTGATAGGAACCAAAATGATCTGATTTAGAAAGATTCCTTATGAGCTTTTCTGGGGAGTTGGGGGTCTTATCTTACTTCAAGTCTGAAGTTGATAATAAGTTATTTATGACTTTTGTCATACATCTCCTAATAGGCTCAGTTGACAAATATTGAAGGAGAAGCAAAGAAAATTCATGGTTGGTGACCTCTCTTTGTTACGAGAAAGTGTTGTACTGCCAGGGAAAGAGTTTATTTTAAAAAGGAAAAATAAGAGAAATAAAGTAATAGTTGATTAATTTCAAATTAAAACCATGTATACTAGCCATTAAAATAATGAAGGGAAAGGGAGGAAAATGAGGTGAGATGAGCAACATGCCAAAAGTGTGGTGTTCCAAGGATAGCAGAATGAAAGATCCTGAAAAAATTGAATTAAATATCAAAGAAACTAAATTGTTTGAGATGTGTGTTGAGAGTGAACAGGTCTTTGAGCTATGGTTTTATCATTATTATTTCTTTGACCCTGGAGATTGTGTAAATAAAACAATTAAAAGTCCTGAAAAGAATTACTTTAAAATCTTGTAAAGTAGAAAACCACGGTGAAGAGGTGGATGAAAAAATAAAATAAAAATGGACTTGTCTAAGTCAACTGGTCATGACATGCACCATTATTGACAGGTCTAATTGCACTTCCATTAACAACATAATCTCCACAGGCAAAGAGATTTGCTTCATTCAAGTTAGAAGTACAAGGATTTTATCCCCTTGCTTAAAATTTATATTAAATATTTATGGAATTGTATACTATATAATTTATTTTACAAAATCTCATATCAAGAAGCTAATAATCACAGTGGGTCCCCAACTGGAAGAAAGGCTACGAGCTATACTTAGTAATGTATCAAGCATGGCTCTCCCTAGTACATATATCATCCTAAGAACATGGTATAAAATCAGACAAGCAAAAAATGCCTACTCTCTGAGCTTGTTAGGAGTGTATAATTATCTGTCACACTTATTTTACCTACATTCCTATTCTGGAGCCAATCATTACATTGATAAAGGCAATAAATAAATCTACAAGGAAACTAGAAGATTAATCTTCATAGCTCCATAGGAGAGCTGATGTTGCTCAGAAAATGAAATTGTGGTAGAATTTAACATATTTGTATCTGTTTTAACGAATTCAATTGTTTTGACGTAATGAAATAAAATAACAAATAAATCAGTCAAGGAAAAGGGCTTCCCTTTCCTGAAAGTCTTGGATGATAATGTAGACACTTGACACACATCTAAACACAAACATTTTAAAGTCCTTCCCTGTGGAATGAAACAAATTGGACAACTAAGAGGGCAGTAACTATAAAAGAGTGGATCTGATCCATTTAACAGTAACTTGAAATATTACTTTGTGCCTTAACCAGTCAGGGTGATAGTCACAGTTATCAAGTTAATACAACAGTGTATTTGTAATTGGATAATATTTGATAATATTCTCAGGATCTAGGGAAGGTGTACTGCTCCCTTAATTCCAGGGGCATCACATATTTAACTAATCTTGTTACAACAAGATTGATGATTACAGCAACAGAGGATATTGAGAGGAGGGGAGGAGTGAAAAAAAAATATACTCTCTGATTCCTAGCAGTGGGATAGGTGAAGTCAGAGCTGGAAAAGAGTACAATTGTTCCTCAAGATACAAGAGGTCACTTAACAAATGTTTAAAATTACAACAGACATCCCCAACTGACATATGACAATTATGCCACAGTTACAATATGTTGACTGCCACAACCTTGCAGCCATTCATCCACCCTGCAGGTGAAGCCTAATCCTGACTTCATGTTTATTTACTTATTTATTTTATTTTATTTTTATTTTATTTTTTCATTTTGTCTAATGCTTGCAATATAATAGAAATAAGAATAAACATAAGTTTAAATACATGAAATAGGAACTAATAATTGGGGACAATAGGACAGG
>JANHFN010002912.1:257999-268998 GCA_032468175.1 Toxicocalamus goodenoughensis | reverse complement strand
GAAGAAATTATTGGCCTAATCCTGTAAGGAAGGCAGGAAGGAAACATTCTGGTGTTGCTTACAGAAACTGCCTCTCCCTTAAACCTTATTACATTCTTGGCAGGACTAGACTTCCTGTCTCAGGAACTTCTCTGGAGTTTTTTTCTGTCCTTTGCTGGTATTTTGCCTGTGTGGAGTGACCATTCAAAGTTACAATGGCACTGAAAAAAGTAACTTATAACCATTTTTCACACTTACGATTGTTGCAGCATCCCCACAGTCATGAGAGACCAAGTGAGGAGATGGTGCCTCAATGTGAGTGATATTGAGTTGACCACGCCCAGCCAATAACATGACCACCAAGCCACATCCACCCGGTCACATGACCACCAAGCCACACCCACCAACTAAGCCACGCCCACAGAACTGGTTGTTAAAAAAATTGAATCCCATCCCTGACTATGACATATAGTAAGAAAAAGAGAGGCAAATGTAACAGAATATAGTATATAGCAATACCATTCATTACATCTTCCTATACATTTCAAGCCTGACAACCGATCCTTGGTTATTCATTTAACTTATCTTTTCCAATTCCCATTCATTCTTAATTCTATTTCTTCTACTTTTACTTTCACACATCTTAATGAATCTTTCACAACCCCACTATAGTCTATGTTTTTTCTCACATATCCAAGTCTTCCATATGACAGAAGACCACAGAAGCATATTTCTATATGGAGCCACTTTTGTTATTTTCAACCAACTCTTGTTCCTAATTTCTACTACCTTTATACCAGCATTTGCACAACTTAAAATTTCACATTGATTTTTCCAGCTTTCATAAACATTCCATCAAAGTACACAGACATTTCTACATGCAACAGTTTTTCATCATTTACATGTAACTGGTAATCATTCACTCAATTTTTCCCTGTCAAACACAACTACTTTGGTCTATGATACATTAATTTTCAAATCCTTAGTTCTCACTGTTCAAAAATTACTATGGATAATTTCTAGTTTAGTTTGTACATAGCATACTGCCAATCAATTCCTATATCCAGATCAGAGCAAGTACACACAGCACTTTCTTTAGCTAGGAGAGAAAAGAAAGTACCTTCAGATTTGTTTATTAGCAAACATTAACAAAAACATAACTGGCAAAAACAGGACAAAAAGGCAGAGAGAGGGAGATATGAATACTAGGTAAAAATTATACCATTTATGTATATATATTTCTCTCAAAGGGCATTAAACCTTCCAGACCTACTAGAAACAATCTAGTAGGTAATTAGCATAGATACTCCCAAAGGGAATGGCCTTTCATTATTCCAATTCTAGACCTTTTATGTTAATAACGGCAGCAGAAAAGATATGGAAAATAGGACATGAGGAAATTGTACTTTATTCTGCCCCATTAAAGAAACAATTTGATGGACAAGGAGAATATATCAACACGCACTGTATTCATTGCAAATCATTCAGATTCTCTATTAATACAATACTTGTATTTTACACAGGTACACACACACACACACACACACACACTCTTATATCACCAGTAAACCCTCTTCTAACATCATTACAATAATTCTTTTCACCTTTGTCTATCTCAATGTTAAACACATTTGGCACTATATTTATTTTCACACATGATTTATTCCCATCATATGCTGAAGTTATTGCATCCAGCAACCACATGCAATCTTATTGTTCATGTGAAACATTTCATGATTCAAGCTATGTAGCTTTTCATACACATCTAAATAAAAAAATATGATTAACTTCCTTTCTCATATTCAAACATTTTCCATTGTTCTGAAGAGCAACAACTTGATCTCTACAGCCTGAATTTGAGATGAAATTATCATTTCAGTAAGAATTCTGCCGAACGTTATCTGATGTCAGTGTAGTTTTTGCATTTTCTCTTACTTCCTTTTCATAGAAAATAAAAATTCCATTTTTTCCATTGTCAACCACAGTTGCTGTACTCATAGCCAGGTTAAAGAAGTTACATAGTCATTCCTTCAGCAAACCATAACCATTTCATCAATTATATTATCTACAACTATATTTTTACAGTTTTCAACATTCTTACAACATTTAGGACTTCCTTTTAAATTTAACACTGACAGCATTAGTCTTTGCTATTTAAGTATCATTATCACTAATTTTCCATCAAATAATTTTATTATTTTTATTTCTATTCCTGTCCTCTCTTGAAGATTCTTTGTTAGTCTTTTTTACCCAGTTTCTTTTACACACACACACATATAATTTTTTAATAGAATTTTGATTATTCTGTAATAAATTCTTATACAAACTAAACTTAAAGAAAGAAAAGAAAATAGAAAGAAAGAGTATCAAAAAAGAAAAAAGACATAAAAAAGAAAAGTAAGAAATGGAGGAAAAATATAATGAAGTGACTTTCAATCTCCATTACAAGTGTATTGTAAATAAATTTAATAACTTTTTCTTCTCTAAAGTTAGAAACATTAATCTGTTCATTCCACATTCTATCTTTTTTCTATAAACAAATCTGTTATATGTTGTTTTTTCAGTCTGATATCAGCAGAAATCCAAAAAAGGATAGTCAGATGTAACTACATATCTTGTTTTAACCTTGATCAAATAAGCCAACTTTATGGAGTTTTTTTTTACTTTTAGCTATCTAAACCAGGGATGTCAAACTCATGGCCTGTGGGCTGGATGTGTCATGTACCGGCCACACCCACTCCTGGTTTAGTGAAAGTCTAGTTTAGTGAAAGTCTGGTTTAGCTTAGGGGAAAGTCCTGATACACCACATGATAATGACATGACTACATGAGTTTGACACCCCTGATCTAAACATTTAATTCATTCAAATATTATACTAGGATTTTATTTCTTACATTTTTTTCTCCCATCCCACAGAGTTCTTCATGACTGTAATGTCTCTTTTGCAAATCCAAAAAAAAAAAATCAGTACACTTTCTTGTGTTTCCCTTCAAATTTTAAAACCTTAGCTAGTTTATTTTGTAGATCAAGTGAAATATCCTTTTCTAAGTCATTCTTTTGGCCTGTCAGTTGTAAATCCATTTTTGATACCATCCCTATCTGGTCAAATAAAATTTGTCCTACATCTAACATTTCTTCAATAGCATCTTTTGAACATAGTTTATCTGTAGAAGCAGATATATCATTACTGACATTTTCTGATTCCATTCTTCATGATTCTTTGTCAGTATTTTTACTGTCATAAGCAACTTGCAACACTGCATATTTTTCCTTTACCTAAAATCTTTATTCTCCAATATGCAGTTTTTGAAATCATGAACTATATCTATGTTGTATGTAGCAAAAACCAAAATAGGATCTATTTACCACGAAAAGTTTATATTTTGTAAATAATTCCAAAATCTTATTGTAAAATTTTAATATTCCAATCTTATTAGGCCCCTGAAGCTATTTATAAGTTTCTAAGATCAAAATCTTATTTAGCTTTTTGCTCTTTACTTCAGATTCTTTACATTTTTAAGCTTATAAAAGATTAAATGTAGTATCAGAATTTTCAAACATGTCATTCTGAAGGACTCTTAATAGCTTAAAAGTATGTTTTTCGTTTGGCACTCCCTGCTCGGGTCAAGAGGTGCAAGTGGATCGGGTCAGGTAAATTTGCAGAAATGAGCAATTTCTGAAAGTGATTAGAAAGTGAGACTTGCAGCTTTAGTGTCCTTTGTAAAACTTGACATAGTTGCAGACAAAATGGTTAATCCATCATGTCCTGGTACATAAAACCCACAGAAAACCACTATCCTGAAGTCTCCTTGTGGGGAACATCATCTGGAGCACCTGTGGGAGATCGCCTATCTTCTTATATACCCTTAGTTCCTTGGTCTTCATTGCAGTAGTCAGTTTTGCTTTCATACAGTTGTCACCATACCTCCCTTGGAAGCTCAAAGCAAACCTTTATGATCTTTAAAATCATTCTGCCTGATTAACTTTCACGATTTATACCTTAAATGTATAATTTACTATTTTTCACTATAAAATAATGTAATATCCTTTTCTCACTCTTTTTTGTTGTTGTAGCCATTCATCTTATATCTGAATTTCCACCAACAACCTGTTTATATGTTGCATTAGTGTAAATCCACATAGTTCCAAGGCACTCTGTAAAGTAATTATTTTTATTCAATAGCAAGCAGATTTGTCATTCATTTTCCTTATGTCTACTTTCTATTTATTTTGTTGGATCGTATTGATACTTCTTACTCCTATGTAGGACTCATATTTTGTCTTGTTGCAATTTCAAGTTTCACTTACACTATTTCACTAGTTCTCTTTGTCTTTTATCATAAACAATCAGATCAATCATGATTTTAGTTTTCATTTTCTTGCTCCATCTATTTATCTATCTATCATTATATATTGACTTAGACAAGGTATTTGAAACAAATAGCTGATATGCTAGACAGATCCTTACCATTTTTATTCATTTCTGGATCTCCAAAAAGCACAAATATTTTTGTGTACATTTATGTTTATTAATGTCAACTAAAAAATTTTCTCCAAGCTTCATCCATTCAGAATGTTGCAGAATGTTTACCGTTGTTTTTTATTTACCACTAGAGTAATAATGTACAACTATTACCAACATACAGATTCCTATTTTCATATGCAGTCATAGCAACCTAGGTAGCACCAGTACATATTTTATAATATTTAACTTTTATTCATAAACTTTGATTTCTTTATCAATTTTACTTCACAAGATTATTATGTACATATCTAATTATATGCTTATACCTGAAGAGAAGTCACTTGCAGGTGAATGCTTGTTTCTTCCTCCAGATTTGTGCCAAACCCATTGTTCATAGGGCATCATTTTTCTTTTGGGAACTGAGTTGATTTATTTCTCTTCACGGTTATAGGAAACTGCAACAAAGCCATTTGTGAGCACACTATTATTTCATATAGTTTTCAGAAAGCTCCCATTGTGGGTCTTGCAGCTGTTATAAGTGAATCATTTTTTTCATTTGAGGGAATTCTTGTCTTCCATCGCTTGGTTCTAAGCTTAAGTTATGTTACACATGCAGCCATAATGACATTTTTTTTCTTTCTCCCCTGGAAGAAACTCTGGCAACTTGTTCCAAGAGCTTGTCACTTCATTCATGCATTGCTTGTAACTAATCTTCCTTCACTCCTTCCTCCTTCATGAATCTAGTCACTGTATCAATGTGCAATCCTGATCACAGCTATTGAGAGAAGCACCTGGCTAGTAAATTGCTGGTAAACCATTATGCCACCTTCACAAATCATAGAAGCTTTTTAATGCAATAGTGTACTGGCCCTATATGAGTCGGAAAGTTTGGCATGTTTTCAGTAGATTTCTTTCCAGTATTCACAATCCACAATCTCATAACACTTTTTATAGCAACTTCTTGATTATTTTTGAAGCCTTCAGGAAAAGCTAAGGTATAGAAATGTAGAAAACAGATTTTGAATTTGTGGCTAGGGAAACAGACAATTCACACATAACTCATCAAAATAACACGTTAACAATCACGGAAAATGAAAAAAAATTCTTCAGGTTATTCAACACCTTAATCCAATTGGAAGATCTCAGATAGAAACACAAAACAATTTGTAAACCAACCGGCACACTGTAAGTAAGTCTATGGAAGATAGCTTGATGTTTTTATGTTTTGTTTGTTTGTGTTTGTTTTTAAAATCAATAAAACTTTTTTTTTAAAGAAAATTGTTTCAAATTATGCAATTTCACATTTAATGGACCAACACTTCCTTCAAATACTCTGTTCATTCAAGATATTATTGCATTATTCTCTTTGGGTAGAAAATAAAAATGCTACTTGGGAAATAAAGTGGGAATGTTAAAGGACTATTAGGATTCCTTTACTCTCATCTTCAGTAGAAGCCTAAGTATTGGTGATGGCCACAGATAAGGAGAATCCAGCAAGATTTATTACACCAGTTCCTTGGAGGCACACATCACTCTCTTCATATTAAATTTTCACCCATAAAGGCAGCACAATTACCAGAACAAGAACTCTTGTTAGATTCCAAGCCAAAGCTAGGTCTCTTTAAAATTTTCTATGTATTAAAGAAGGCTGGAGTATGGCTGAATGGATGGACCTGAAAGCATAATCAGTTTTGGGGAATGAAATGTCTCAGGTGTCCTGCAACTAACAACTAGACTTCTGTTTTGTTTTGTTTTTCCTGAATGATTAGAGTAGGAGAAAATCTGAAATTTGAAGGTTCCTTAAATTTATGATATCTTTGCTATAGTTTGGATATTTTATTTGAGACTAGTAGATTATCTAGGTTGAGTTGGGGTGATGTACTGAACACCTAGAATTTTATATGGCATGCTGCCATACTCAGTGAATAACAAAACATATTATATTTTTCAATATTTTTCAAAACCTGGAAAGTTACTGGAAAAGATAATAAAAAAAACAGAAATGCAAACATATAGAAACAAATAAAGTTATAACTAGAAGCCAGCAGGGGTTTGTTAAAAACACATCAAGCCAAACCAATTTTATTTCATTCTTTGACAAAGTTATTATATTAGTAGACCAGCAACACACTGTAGACATAGTATGTTTAGATTTTACTAAGGCATTCTATATTATTATTATTACCATTTATAAAACCTTAATATAAAACCTGAAATACTGCATCCAGCTTTGGTCAACACATTACAAAAAATATGTTGATTTTTTTGAAAAAGTGACAAGAAGAGCTAAGATTATTAAGGGTCATTTAAGAGGCTGCCACAAAGAAGAAGAAATCAACTTATTTTCCAAAGCAGCAGTGGCAGTGGTGGGATTCTACCGGTTTGGTAGAGTTCGGGCAAACCAGTAGTAAAAAAATGCTACCGTTCGGCCAAACTGGCAGTTGTTTTTCCTCCCGACAATCAGTTGTTCTGATGACCAGCTGTGCCGGGATCCCAGGAGGCTTTCCTGAGTCCCAGGAGGCAAAAAGGGATGCATGGTGGGGGTGCCATTTGTCTGAAGTGGTATAAGATCTCCTGCTTGAGCAGGGGGGTGGACTGGAATGGATTCTGAATTGAGTATTAATGTATTTGCAGCTAAAATGGACTGGTGAAAAAAAATAGCTGAAACATGACACTACTATTTCTGGAAACCATATGGCTTTCTTTTTAATTCTTGATGTAAATAAAGTAAACCTGTGCTGACTCTGTAATGCATTATTTTACGCATTATCTTGTTCTTTAGCTTTGTGGATATTATTAATATAGGTACTAAGAGGCAATATTTGTGAATAAAGATATTGAATTAGTTGAAGTTTAAAATTCAGTTTTAATAGCATCTCTAATTGTTGGAAATCAGGTAGCATTTGGAATTTAAACCAATAATCACAACTAAATAACATACAATAATATTACATTGTCAAAGAGCTTAGCAGAAGAAATTAATATCAAATGTTATAATCAGGTAATCCTTGACTTACAACAGTATGTTTAATGACCGTTCAAAATTACAGTGGCATTTTTCACAGTTACAACCTTTGCCACATGCCCACAATTATGTGATCAAAATTCAGATGCTTGGCAACTGGTTCATATTTATGACTGTTTCTGTATCCCAAGGTCACGTGATCACTTTTTGTGACCTTCTGACAAACAAAATCAATGAGGAATGCAGATTCACTTAACAGCTGGGTTACTGACATCAATTGCAATGATTCAATTAACAACTGTGGCACAAAGGTCATAAATGGAGCAAAACTCCCTTAGAAATGATTCACTTAAAAACATAAAATTTTGGCTCAATTGTGGTTGTAAGTCAAGTTTACCTATATACCTCTATACATTTAAGAGGAGATCTGGATTGCTTATTTAAGCACCTTCAGTTTCAATGATTTTATTTTAAGTGTTATTAACATTAATTAAGGAGCCCATGTGGGGCTGTTCTGGAAAAGAAAAACAAGAAGATGGCCTGGGCCGAGTTCAGATAGCCTAAGGATGTGAAGATTGCTCTACCATTACCAATAGAAAACTTACAAATAATGAACAGGTTGCTACCATTTGAAATTCTATTCATGCTCCCTGGGAAGGAAAGGCAAAAGTAATCAATGGGAGTCTGAGATGCGCTGTCAGTTATGACTTGAAAAAAAAGGTTATCAATGAGTCTCTGATGTATTAAATTGAGTACAAAGGAGCAGAACGTGCTCCATTTCCAGTCTCTGTCCTCTCAATAAATAATGAGTTTCTATAATACTTTCAGATAAATCTTGTGCCCAAAATATTGATAGGAGTTTCTACACCAGGACTGCAGCCAAGGCCAATCTTTCTTAAAGTTTCTGAGTTCATCCTGTACTTCACAAGCTAAATCTACTTTTCCCAACTGGATTTACTAGGCACTTCTTGTTTAACAGGTCTTTTTTCTTCCCCAAAAAAGTTTCCGAACATATAGAACACATATATGAAAAGCATCTCTATTCAGACCATTGAACTAGATGTTTTTTTCCCCTCTAGATTTGATTAGCTATTTTGGATGCTGCTTCCAGAAGTCTCCACTTGTGTGTCCTTCTGAATCCTCTAAGATTTCCAGTTGTCAATAATAACATTGTTTTCTTTGAGTGGAATGGGCTATCTCTAAATTTGATATATAAATAAAATTAAATAAGAAAATCATACAATATAAACCATTTGTTTTATGAAAAATAATCTGGTATTTTGCAGAAATATATGCCAAAATCAATTTAAGAAGTGAAAAAAGATAGAAATGCATGGCTACTGATACAGTTAAATTTCATCTTTCTGCTTTTGTTCCCAAGAAGATCTCGTCAGAACATTTTGTAGAAGATTAATATAAAATTCCCTTTGTAATGTTTATCAATTGTTTTCCACCACCAGGTCCCCTTAGTATTCCTCTCATTAATTCAATATGCTTTAATTAGTATTTGCAAGATTTGTTGCTGTTCTAACAACCCCAAGCAATATCTGGCTCTTAAACTTACTTCAATGGAATTAAGATTTCTCCCTGAATGATTTAGCAATGCAAAGAGAAAAGTGCTACTAAATTTAGCTGAGATTTTTGACAATCAGAATTCCTTCTATGGTCACACACAATATGAACATGCCATTTGATAATTAATTTACGTATGGTCAGGTAAATTAATTTACCTATGGTCAGGCAAATTTCCAACCATTTATAAAGCACCATGGATGAAACATGTTTTAACAAGAATGAGTAAAATTACAGTAGGATGCTTACTTCATAGAATTTCTACATGGGTTATAGAAGGCATATAAAGTCATCAGATTACATTACATTAAATAGGATACAGCTTGATGCAATTGCTTAAGCAATTAAGGATACAAAGATAAAAGTGTGTAGCATTTAGTTCTTCACTTAAGCCATAAAGATGGCAACATAATTCAAGCAGGTAATATTGATAGAGAGGTGGAAAATTCCAAAATAATTCAACCTGGAGGAGAACAGAGTAAGACCTGGTAGTGTTACTTGAGTTTAGGAGGTTAAAATAGTGCATGATAAAGACAATGACTTGGGTCTGGTGAAAAAGAGATTATTCATACAGGAATAAGGCCTTGCTCATTCTGTACTTCAACTTTCAGTATGTATAACTAGATTTAATTTTGGATTGTTCTCTCGACATATAATTTGACTAGATCTACATATATGATCTTAACCGTCTGTCTATATCTTTGTCTCTCCCATCTCTGTCTCTGTCTCTGTCTCTTTGTCTCTGCCTCTTTGTCTCTGTCTCTGTCTCTCTGTCTCTCTCTGTCCCCCCCCCCCCCCATATATCACTAATTTTATTCTGAGTCATAGTGGTTCACAAAACATTAAACTATCTATGCTGTAGGCAATAGCTTCAAACTTATCATCATCATCATCGTCATTGTTGTTGTTATTATTATCTCTTTTATTCATTAAACATGAATTTCAGTGAACTGGACATTTAAAAATGTATCACAGACTGGCTCTGATGGTTGATACAGGTTGCTGCCAGAACCCTAGGTATCAACCAAATCTTTTCTTAAGATGTACGACTTCCGAGTAGCACAATTTTTTACAGTTCTGCTGCTATTATTGCAGGAAGCTGCAATTTCTTGATGCATTTTATAAAATTTTTGGACATGGTACCAAGTGCTCCAATGACAATGGGTATCACTGTTACATGTTTCATCCATAATTGTGTAGTTTCGATTGCCAGGTTGTGATATTTCATATTTTTTCCAGTTCTTTTTCTTTGACTCTGGCATCTCCTGGTACAGCAATATCAATGAATTGTACGCTTTTCTTTGACAACTGTGATATCTGGCATGTTGTGTTCCAAATGATGATCTATCTGTATTCAAAAGTCCAACGAGATCTTCACCTTCTAATTTTTGACAACTTTTTCAACTTTATGTTCCCATGACTTTTCAGATACAGGTAAATTATTATTATTAATTATCATTATCATCATTATTTAGCATATGATGCTGTTACCTTAGGCAGAAGACTATGATGTTCATGCAAGGTATTGTTTGGCTACCAATAATTACTAGTTAATTCATTTCATGTTCATATGCTATTTAGAATGGACAACAGGAGGCAAACTAGCTCCACGCTCAGAAGGCTTGACAATATTCTGCAGCTTCATTCAGGGCTTTTCCTACCACCAATCCCACCTCGTGTTTGAGTGTAGCTTTGGGCAGGTCTGGCATTGGTTGAATTTGTACTGTCATTTGAAGCAAACAACAATTATTCCCACTGAAGTGGAACCTGTTTATCTGCTTGCATGCAACATGCTTTCAAACTGCTAGGTTGGCAGAAGCTGAGGCAAGTGACAGGAAGACTAGCCTAAAACCTTAGGATTGTAGGCTACACTTAGATGACAGAATGCAATTCGTAAATCATATCTATATCCTTAGCTAAGATGGGTGGCTTATAAATTTTATAAATAAATAGAGATAGATAGATAGATAGATAGATAGATAGATAGATAGATAGATAGATAGATAGATAGATAGATA
>JANHFN010002912.1:237997-249350 GCA_032468175.1 Toxicocalamus goodenoughensis | reverse complement strand
TGCTTCTTTCCACTTCTTTCTTCTTCTGCTTTTGGCTGCACACAAGGAAAGCAGCAAAAGTCTTTCTTTCTCTCCCCAAAACTCTTCCAAAAATGAGTCTTTGGGATCCTGCAAGGCATCCTGCTCCAAAAGGCTGCTCACAAAGACTCATTTCTTATGGAGTTTGGGGGGAGAGAAAGAAAGACTTCTGCTGCTTCTGCTGCTTTCCTTACTCTCTCTCTCTCTCTTCCTCAGTGGCAGTGGTGGAGCTTCAGTGCTTGGCCAGTGGGGAGCCAGGCAAGGCACGTCACTTGCTCTTTTTGGCCACAAAAGAAGTGTCCCAGGTGAGGCATGTGGGGAAAAAAGTAGGACACCCTCAAAAAGATAGCCTAGCCATTTTTTCTAGGGGTTAAAAGAAAATAAGGCCCTGCTTTATTTTCTAAGAAACATGGTAGAAGGTAAGTCAAATGGCGAGGGAGGGAAAACTGTCCTGGGATGGCTTACTGACATTGATGGGAAAGTCAGTCCCATATTCCAGAGTTTCAGTAGTCACATGACTGGTCCTTTGGTCATCCCGGAGCAGCTCCAAGATGACCAAAGGGCCAGTCTTGTGACTAGTGCAGCTCTGGAATATGGGACCAACCTTCCCACCAACATCAGCAAGCCACCATCAGTCAAAATTCGTATTAGTGATCTGCGGGATTTAATATTATGAGTTTGGTGGTCTTTGAGGTCCAAAAATTGGCAAACCCTGGACTAGATGACCTACAAGGTCCCAACCCTATTAATTTGTAATCTTTAAGAGTTGGGCTGTTTCATATTAAAAGCCAAGTGGATTGGCCTTACATCACTGTTAAATGTCATCAGTCTGTTAACTGCCTTATTCATATGCTATACAGACATGTACCCATTCTCTTGACCGAAGGGCTGTGCAATGTCCTTTACTAGACCTGTGGGACCAGTCAAATTCATCTCAGAGGTCATTAGGAACACTCAAGACTACAAACATCACATCTGACTCTGCCCACTCTTTGAGGAAGTCCAGACCAGAAAACCAAAATATGGATACTCATATTATTTTATTGTAAGGTTATAGCAGGGGTCCCCAAAGAGTACTAATCTGTAGTGAGATTTGGGGAAATAATTAAAGGGCCTTTAACTGGAATCTTAATTTGGAATTGTCTTGGCTCACTTACTGTTTCCAGTTCCCATGATCTCCCGTAAGCACTGGATTAGAGAGCTCTTCAAATTGTGGAGTAAATAGTCATTAAGTGGCAAGTGCAGTTCAATATAAACCAGGGTAAACTAATGCATACTAAACAAAATCCTAACTTCAGTGAATGTTAGGGTGCTCACATCCTGGTCAAGAGTTTCTCAAAGCTTTTTTCAAATAAGAAGCATCACAGAGAAGGTAGTTTTTCAAACTACAATAGGAGCTCAGTGCATATGTGACAGATTGTACAATATTGTACCATCCAGTTATTATACCTAACAATAAAGCAGCAGCAGTGGGGTATTCTCGAAGACTTCCAAGGTCCCTTCTAAACCTACTATTCTATGTTCTATAACTGTGGGAATATAAGATTTAAATGTTTCAGACACTTTTACTGCATACTTCATTTACCGCTGGATATCTTCATTCCATTTTCAGTGAATTTATGGATTTAGACCATCTGATAAATATTTCTTGGTCCCAAATTCTTGTCCATTTAGTTATTTCAATTTAATTCTTGCCAGACTCCAATTGAGTGTGTGCAGCACTTTGTATATTACCATTTAAAAATATCCACTATAAGACAGGAAACAAACAAACAAAATACCCAGGGTGAGATACAAAAGCAACAAAGTCACAAAAACAGGTTTAATTCCTTCAACTTGGCTTCAAAGGTCCAATTATCATTGACTGGAGAAAAAACTCCCCCACAAACAGTTGCAAAAAGGAAGAAATTCCATTCAAACTCAAGATACATATAATTTAGAAATAGAAAAAACAACAGAAACCACAATGAAGCAATTAACGAAACAAGGGAGGATAAGGGCTTGAAGACGTCCACAGATATCGAAATACATGCACTGGGAAGGACGTCAGAACTCAGATAAGAACTGAAAGGCTAGAATTATTTCAGGCTTTGTTTCCAGCACTGGGCCATGCATAGTTTGTCCTTTTAAACAGTCCTCACAGCTGCAGCCCATGAAGGGGATCAGGACCCTTTCCTGCCCCGTAGACCATGTCATTCACATTTCTCCCTTATCTGCTCCTCCCTATGTACCCTAGAATGAAGAGGGGATGGACCTGGGTCTTCCTCTGAATGCCCAGCTGGCATGTGTCCTTCCCCAGTTTCCTCCACAATATCCGGAGCCACACTCCCACTCCCTGTCAGCTGTTCCTCCTCTCCCTTGGAGTCAGATTCTAACGGGCATGACAGGAATGGAGTAGAATAGTTTAGGGTAGGGTAGGGTAGAGTAGGGTACAGTAGGGTAGGGCAGAGCAAAGCAGAGCAGAATAGAGCAGAATCAAATCAAATCGAATCAAATACAATACAATATGGCAGGGCAGAGCAGAGCAGAACAGAACAGAATGGAATGGAATGGAACAGAACACAATGGAACAGAATAGAACAGATTTTGGCAAAGTGTGGTTAGTCATACAAGGAATATTTCTCTAGTACAGAAGCACTCAGTGTACTTGCTGCTGCACTGAAAGTTTTCATTTAAAATATTATTTATTAACTATCCCTTCTTTTTTAAGGAAATTTTTCTATACTTTTTCATTTTTGAATTTATTGACTTCCTCCTGTTTGTTATCGATATTATGATGGGGCAATTCCTTTAGCTATCTTTTACTTTACTTTTTTTCTTTTATTGTTGTTTTAAGATCTATAGTCTTAAGCAAACAGTAAGTATCTTTGGTGTTCAATTCTGGAGCCTGGTGCAGCCTAAATTATTTATTCATAGATAGCTTGATCTACAGAGATTTAAATCTCAACAATTAGATCATATATCAATTGATCAACGGATATCTTAGAAAATAAAGAATGGTGAAACTAAACTGATTTGGGTAGGAATGAAATATTACAGGGTAAATTCAATTGAATGTGTAATCTGTGGAATTTGTTTGTATGAAATCAGTCAAAGTCCCTAACCCCCAAAAAATAGGGGGAAAAAGGAGTAGTAGGCTAGAACAGCAGTTTTCCAGGCCTCAGAACTTGTTAATTTTCCAGGCCTCTTCCAGGCCTCAGAACTTGTTAATTTAAAAAATAAAACAAAATGCCAGATCTGTAGAGTAAGGAAAAATTTTGTTTGTTTTTGAGTCAGTCAAGTCCATGCAGATTTTTTTGGCAAGATTTCAGAAGTGGATTGCCATTTCTTCGGGATGGGAAAGAGTAATTGGCCCAAGGTCATCCATCTGGCTTCATGCTTAAGGCAGGGTTAGAACTCACAGTCTCCCACTTATTACTTAAGGTAAAGGTAAGGGCTCTCCTCTCACATATGTGCTAGTCATTTCCAGCTCAGGGTGGTGCTCATTTCTGTTACAAAGCCAAAGAGCCAGTGCTCTCCGAAGATGTCTCCATGGTCATGTGGCCAGCATGACTAAATGCCGAAGGCACACAGAACACTGTTACTTTCCCACCAAAGTGATCCCTATTTTTCTACTTGCATTTTTACATGCTTTCAAACTGCTAGGTTGGCAGAAGCTGGGACAAGTAATGGGTGCTCACTCCATTACACGGTGCTAGGGATTCGAACTACCAAACTGCCGACCTTTCTAACTGATAAGCTCAGCGTCTTAGCCACTGAGCCACCAAATCCCTCTTATTAGTCTAGTAGTGCCTTCACCACTACACCAAACTGTTTTTTGACAAAGCTCTAATGAAATAAAATTGGAAATAAAACAAAACATATTAATTGCCACTGATTGCCATCTACCCATAAGAAAAGGGCAAATTAGGAATTTCTGCCTACAGGGAAGCTCTGACCTGTTCTCTCAAAAATTGGGGGGATACAAAGTGGAGGGGAAGAAAAACAGAGTTATAAGATTCCTTTAATACAGCCTACCTTACTGAGTTCTAGTCTTCTTGTGGAGTCTGCATAATTTCAAAGAGCTGACATCGTCATAGTGTAGAGTCAGTCATTTTTGTTCATGACTGAATTTCATTTATATTTTTATGTGTCCTTGGGATACAAATTGGCTTTCTAATTTTTACTGTTTCTAGCAGCTAGACTAAAGCAAAATCGTACTAGGTTGGTCTTGTTCAGAAAAACAAAGGAGTTTATATTCAGCTATAATTTTCCATAGCAAACTCAAAGATGTTTTTGTTCATTTTAAAATGAAAACCAAAGTGCTTAAAAATACTAACCATTCAAGATAATGTGGCTATGTGTTTACCAGAACAATAGCTCAGAATGTGTATTCTCACTATAATCTTCAAATTTGTAATTGCTTTAAAAACAAGCTGATTGCAAAATATGCAACCAACAATTCAGTATTGTCCACGACCTAGAAGATATTGTTTTCATCAATTTTCATATATTATTTGTTTTTTTTCTTTTTTGTAAAAAAATAATACACACACACAAACACACACACAGCCGGGGGAGAGAATGCCAGAGAGGTTGAACAATCTGTCAATAGTTTCACTTCTGCTTGATTTTCCACCGGCTGCTTTAAAGTTAGAGCAATTTTATTTAGAAAACTATAATTGCAGCTGTTTTGTTGCGGGGAAAAGGAGAGGCTTGAGACTGCTGTCGAAGGTTCAGCTCTTTATTTTAGTAACTTCAGCTCAGCTCTTTCAGAGCCGTGGCAGCCTTTATATAGCGGCTGCTCGCGACTCTTGGCCAATGACGGCTCTTCAAAACTCCTGCCGTCGGCAAACGCCAATCAGATTAAACCAAGTAAATATGCCAATTAGATTAAACTAAATAAGTACGTAACATATGTGTCCCAGGATAATGTTGCAGGATCCAGTCTGGGCCAGAGATTTAGTCTTCTGAGCTTTTGGACTCATGCTCGAAGCCATCCTCAGAGAACTTCTCTCACACCAAAATGTGTGTCTGTAATTCTTAATTTTATTTAACCCTTATTGCTGCTTATTAACTTTAGTTGCCTGGGAATCCACTTCAAGTTTCTCTTTTGCCTTCCTTAGTAGACTGCAATTATTTTATTCTGCTTTAAATCAGCAGTTTCAATTGGTTATTATTATTCAAATCAAAAGCCCATCCTTATTCACAGCAATATCACGACCTATCTGTTAGTCAATAGCCTAGGAAGAACTACAAAGAGCAGTTTCTTTCTATAAGATATATGGCTAACCACAAGAGCAGTCATGACTTAAATTATAACTGCCTATGATATCTACAATGTAAATTTGTATTTACTAACAAAGCAAGGAACAGCTTCTGTTTTAAAAATAATATTTATCTCTGTTTTAATTCTGTTGTTAACTGACTGGCACCTAGACAAAATCAGAATGAGGAAGCTGAGTCACATTTGAACACTCTGTTCTTGCTTTTTCTATAGATTTATAATTTTATGTCAAAATTGAACTGATTCAGTCAATCATTGGAAGTATGGTAGCTATAGGACTATATACTGACTTTAAACTCAGGTCTATATATGAGAAATACCCTAAAATGTACTGCATATAGTGTATGAGAAGTGCCCTAGAGTGCCCCAAAGACAGGGATGGGATGCAAATATTTTTACTACTGGTACCGTGGGTGTGACTAGATAGGAGTGGCTAGGTGGGAGTGGTCATGTGACTAGGTGGGTGTGGCTTATTCTTTTTTTTTCTGCAGCACTCCCATGCTCTGTTTTTTTGCCTCCTGGGCCTCAGGGAAGCCTCCTGTGAGTCCATTTTTGCTCCTAGGAGGCTTCCTTGAGGCCCACGATGCAAAAAAAAAGAGTGCAGGGGAACTGCATAGCACCTCCCCACATGCCCTTGGGCCTCATGGAAGCCTCCTGGGCAAAGTAGTAAGACAGCAAGTGGATCCTGGCACAGCTGATCATCAGAACAGCTGATCATTGGGAAGGAGAAAAAAAGAAATACCAGTTCAGTTGAACCGGTAGCTGTTTTTTTATACTTGTTCCGCCAATTGGTAACATTTTTTACTACTACTGAACCAGGCCAAACTGCTAGAATATCACCACTGCCTAAAGAGTATAGCAATAGTCCAAACAGGAAGTGACCAGGTCATGAATGTCTGTGAGCAAGGTCTCCTTGTTCAGAAATAGGTATAATTGGTACACAAAATGAATCTGTGCCAAAGCTCATTTCACCACAGCTGCCAAATATTCCTCAAGTAGGAACCATGAGTACAGAAAGACCCTTAAATTACATGCCAACTCTGCCCAAGAAGGTGTAATCCCAAAACTGCTCTGTCTTACTGAAGGGGTTCAATTATTCCTTCATATCCAGGAGTTGCATTGGAGCTGATCCTTATAAACACTAGGGACTTTTCAGTATTCCCACATTACACATCTATTTCATGAGCTGCAACTCCCAGTTTCTTTCTGGGTGGGATTCTAATTGCTGGGATAAAGTTATTTGTAGATATGCTTCTCCCTGATGGCATCTCCACAATGTTGGGTAGAGTGGTCCTCCTTCAAATCCCTTTCTTTAAATGTTGCCATTTTGTAAGATCTAGGAAGCGTCCCCTTTCCATAGCATCCCTTGTCCTATGGAATAACTTGCCCAAGGATCTGGCAGATTCTCATCACTTTAGCCTTTCATAAGAGTGTCAAGAATTGGATCTTCTTTAGCATCTTGAGATGGTTGTGTTGAAGGCATACAAGAAGGATGACTGAGGTGCCAGGTTTTTGTTTTTATGGCATTTTTATTTTTTTTTGTTTTAGCACTGTTGTGAGCCACTTAGAGTTATATTCTAAGCCATACAAATCCTATGAACAAACAAATGTGAAAACATTTTAAATATCCTTTAAATTTGTTTTTGTTTTTAAAAGGAAGTACTTTTTTAAGCATTTGGACAAAGTAACATGGTTGTCCATTTGTAGGAATAAAACCAATTGAAAAGCTAAACAAAGAACTACACTAATGCTCTGCTAACATTTAGTTTGATATGAGACAGAGCAATGAACAGAACTAAGCAGATTAAAGTGTTAAGATTCTGTATCCATTTCTTCAAGAACTATCCTTCTTCTAAGATTAAAACACTTTTGATAAATAACTCCTTGTGATTGAATGGTTTATCTGTCTATCACTTAGCATTTCACTGCTCTTTCTTTTCATAGTCCTAGCATTTTCTATACCTAGTGAATTGTGAGCAAAATATTTTGCAGAACATTTTTTTTCTAGGATTCCTTTATTTGCTTCTGAAATGTCCTATAATTTCTGAAAGGTAAGGTTCACTTTGCCTTGGAGATCTTTCATTTCATGCCTTCTCTTGGGATGTGGTTCTTAATTTCAATTTTTTAAAATATTTCATATTCTGTAAATTGAAGAAAAGAAGTACAACATGCTAGTGGTCTGATATTTCTTTTGTTGTGCATGATATTTTCCTGAAACTACAGCTATCAATTAGTGAAACAGTATTCACATGTCTAGTAAAATACGCATCAATGCTAATATGTTTATCATTAGTTAGATCGTTTTGTTTTATCTTTACAACTGTTTTAAATGTTCAGAACTGAAAACTTAATTACTCAATATTGATGTATGCTAAATGATGAACATTTACATCAGCTACTTAGGATGAAAATGGAAGTAAGAGAAAATAACATGTTACCATTTTGCTTCAAGGTGTATCATATTTTATTGAAAAATGTCAGGCAAGGAAGGATTGGAAAAAATGTGCAAAAAGGAAATCAATTTTATTTCTCAGATAAATGTAAATGGTATTTTCAAAGACAAAAAACCAAAGTTTATATTTCAGTGCTCATTGTATAATGAGACAAATAAAGTTTAAATTATTTGTATGAAAGGAAAACAATATAGAATTATTTTCCTTTCATTTAAATACAAATCACTTCTAATGGAAAAAGAAAAAAGAAAAAAAAGATATATTCGAAAAATAAAGAACCATTTTCAGTGCTAGACTCCCCAGCATGTCATTTAGGAATGCCAACTTCAGCTGAATCCTGGATATTTTCCCTTTTTTAAAAAAAACAAGGCTTCATAGCAAATGTAACATCAAATAAATATATTCATATTAATTGAATTAAATGACTAATTACCACTTAATATCTGTAAAATTTAGGTACATTGTTTACAAAATTAATTGATCCCCATCTGACTGCGTCAACTATTTTTGTCACACAAATAAAAAACTTTCCGTCATGCAGGAAAACATTTTCTTCCCTTATTCCAAGAGGAACATAAAGATCATGGTCATGGTTATGGTTATAATGATAATCAGGATGATGATGAGAAGAATCAGTGTGGATTGAGGGAAAAGTTAGAGGGGTAACTGAACTGGGAAGGGAACAAAAGGGAAATGCACAATAAAGTGAATAAAAGAGAGAAAAGATGATGACAGGAAAAGAAAGAAATTCTTATGTAGATGTTATAAAAGTGTTAAATTCATTTATTTCTGTGCATTATTAGTAATGGCTGCTGTTATTTATACCTATTTGTTTTTAATAGTTTTGTCTATTATGTTGGTGAATATAGATAGCCAATCAATTATACTGATTGTCTTGGTAGCAACTAATTTTGATCAAAAATATTCTCCAGAGAATGTTTGCAATTGGTTCTAAGACTCCTGAGTTTTATCACAACTGTGGTCCCACTCTATAAATCAAATTCAATCTGAATATTAGAAATTAACCTTTTAATATCTGAAACAATAGTGTTAAAATAATCACATCTCCAAAGTGAGTGAAAATTTCAATTGCTCACGTGGCAAGATGAATTTAGGCCAATTTTTATTTATTTATTAGTTATATGCCACCCATCTCATTATTGAGCGACTGTTCCCATATGTTTTACTTCCCATTTTCCTTTTCCTCCTTTTTCATTGGCTAATTGCTCTTTGCACTTCCTGTATATGAAGTCATTATCATAACAGAGCTTTTTATGCTTCCATCTTGCCTTAGTTGGTGGGCTAGTCATATAAATCTGTATTTCAGTGCTCCTTCTCCTACTTTAAGGATGTCAACAAAAATATGTATTGTTCATGCCTATCAGGAAGGCTATAAAACAAGCTTTTCTTTTCCTTGTTATAAACTCTTTAAGTTGTGAGGTCTTGAATAGTAATAACTGTGTTTTTATTGTAACCCACAGAATCAAAGTGTTTATATGATTTATAAGGCTCCCTTAAGTAGAACCAAATGGTGTCTCATATCTGTAGGAAACAGCTGAGAATATGATAGTTGCCAGATGATATTAGTTAAATAGCATTGTATATCCAAACATCATCATCATCTGCCAATATCTGGCTTCTAGGGTTTTCCCATTCTGAAAGTTACAAATCTCTTCAATTCGCTTGGGAATTACATGTCCTAATATGAAGAAGAACAAGAACAAGGATTGTGGATGTGTTCCATCAGCAGTTTTCTAGGACACATTCTAAAGCAATGTTTATAGTATTTTTAATTACTATTTTGGGTTTTAGGTGGCTAAATAAAATTTCTTGAATACTTGTCGTCTTAAATAAGTTATGGCCTGATTCACATGTTGTGTCAGGCTTCCTTGACTGGAACTGGGGTTTCTTCCTTTTATTTTTCCCAGCTTACTGTTTGAATATGTGATATGGTGCTTGGTAAATATATAGCTGAATTATTGCTCTACGTTTACATAAGAACTATTTCTACTCTGGTAACTGCTGTTTTCCACTTCATTTCTTATGCTGAGGAAAACATAATTTCTACTAAGAATCTTGGGATGTCATTTCTTTCCACCCAATATTTTCAAATTTTCTAGCTCTAATAATTTTGATGCCACAATGAGGTTTACCTAGAATCTGGTTTTGGGCATAAATGTCCTCCACTACTCAGAATTCTAATTTTTCACTCTTAACCATATCACAACTTTTGGTAAAGTATAAGCTGGGAGAAAGAAGCAAGGAATAATACTTCATGTTATAATCAGTCAGTACATCTATTCTCTCTAATAACTGTGATAATCTATATGATATTAAAAAATAAACAAGCAGTAAATCCCCCCCAATTTGAGTGAGGACATTTGAGTAAGTTAATTCCTGGACTTCTTAAGTGGTTATTGATACAACTGCTGTACTATCTCAGAAAAAGGGAAAGGCATGTGGTCATGCTCCAGCATATAAAGTGAAGTAAAGTTTTGTAGATACAGAATCTCATTGTAGTTTTTGTTTTGGTGCTAATTATTCTATGAGTAGGTCTGAGAGCTTGAAAATGAAATAATAAAAAAGTAGAATTGGAAAGGATGAAGTTCAATCACACAAAAATACCTAAATGCCATATATTTAATATTTAGTATAATTGCTTTGACATTTTTTGATATTTGATTAAATGAAAGAAAGATTAATTGGTCTTTCCTTTATGAACAACAACGTCACTGGGTAAGCATTCTGTGGAATTACCCCACATCAAAACATGAAAGATAAGTTGTGTTTTTCTGCATCTATGTCACACTCGTTATTTTCAGGGCTCAGAAGTAAATGTTGCTTGTATGATTAAGAAATATAGAATTATAGAAAAGTATAGACAAAGGCAAAAGTTCTCAGTTATATTTCAGACAAATACAAAAGTTGGGTAGATTTATGTGACAGAAGGCAGATCTTTAAATAGAAAGGAATGTACAAGACTGAAATTCTTTAATCATCTTTCTTTGTAATAATAATAATAATCAACACCTGCTTATTCTGTGTTTCTGGGAAATTTAATCTGACCATCTAGCTGACTGTGTGATGAACCATAATAATAATATGACTTTACATATACAGTAGCTAGATTCTTGGGAAGAACTTGATTGATATAAAAGGCAATGCCAGCTAAAGACTAGCAGCTATGATTTGTTGTTGTTGTGAACAGCTAATAATAATTTATTAAATTCATATAATCCCCAACTATCTGCAATTCTGAGCATTTATTTTCACATTTATTTTTATCACTGCTTCAAAAAGATTATGATCCCCTATTATGTCTGTCCATTTCAGTGTCTTAAGAACTGACATCTTGAACCACCCTGTAGGGTTGGTGAAGAAGGGGGAGACCGCCCAGCTGAGTAGAGGGGAAATACATTTCCCCTTCCTGGCTAAGCATTTTACTCCCCTCTGAAGATGGCTATAAATGTGGTCAAATATGGCCACCCTGAAGAGGAAGAACTAACCTGAACAAGATTGTGCAGGAGTGGTGAAGAACAGTGTTCTGCTTGATTGGTGTTTCTAATATCTTCTGTCTGTTTTGTGGCTTTTTTGTGTCTTGATTGGCTGGCAACAT
>JANHFN010002912.1:219362-231156 GCA_032468175.1 Toxicocalamus goodenoughensis | reverse complement strand
AAGGAGAAACTTTCTGACAGTGAGAACAATGAACCAATGGAACAGCTTGCCCTTGGAAGTTGTGGGAGCGCCATCACCTGAGACTTTCAAGAAGAGATTGGATTTCCATCTGTCAGAAATGGTGTAGGGTCACCTGCTTGGGCAGGGTTTGGACTTGACCTACAAGGTCCCTTCCAACTTTGATTATTTGTTATCTGTTAAGAATGTATGTTAAATGAATGGCAGTTGAATATAAAAGTGAGTGATTAATATGAAAATAGTACACTAAAATGGTTTAGTGACATGACTAAATGAGGATGAAATATTAAAGTCTGAATGAAAAATGAATATTTGAGAGAAAAGAGATGGTTAGTTGGTGTTGAGATACTCAAAATTGGAAAGGTTAGAAATTAAAGGACAAAAACCAGTCTATGAATGTGATGGAAGTAAAAATAGAAAGTTGTGAAGAGGTGTACTGAAAGGCATGGTTATATAATATTGTTTTGTTTATCTCATAACTTTTTTTTTCTGTTTGTTAATGAATTGTACATGACATTGCTTACTCTGGAAAGAACTAGCACAATGGGTATGCAGGTAATTGTCAGTATTGTTTCTTACAGAATCGAGAGTATTTATTTATTTTTACTGACATAAAATTAGTTTTTGATGAAACATATTCATTACTGACAGCTGACATATTAATAATGTGAATAGTCACAAGAAACTCATCTATTCTGGAAATATTACATGAGAGTTCATAAATAATTTTCATTTCCTTTCTCAAGAGCTGTTTTCCCTCATCTGGTAAGAATTCCGAGATATATTTTCTTTTTAACTGAGAAGCAACCTTTAGGCAAAATTGAGTTGTATAGTCAATTCTTGTAATCAGTGCCTGGAGTTTCTCTAGAAATTATAAGCTCTGTATTCTGTAGGTCCCAAATAGGGATTTATAGAACCAATTGAGAAACTTAACTAGTATTAGCAGAACAAATTTTTGTATTTTCCATTAAGCTATGCTGACTTTTCACCAAGGCAGAAACCTCAAAATCCACATTGAAAATTTGGGGTGTGAAATTATCTTATCACTCAGAAACATACCTAAACAGAAAGTAAGAGGGGGGAGGGAATCTCCATAGACCTCAAGCCCATTGCCATAATATCAGATATTGATTCATGCTGTATTTGCAAAAAAGTCTACTAAACTTCTAAATTGTCTCTTTCTGACTTCTCATATTTGTGAATTATAATCCACAACTCATAAATTATCATGTTGCTCATTGTAAATATATTGTTTAGATGAAAAATTTATAAAGCCAATTGTGAAAATATTTTCACAGATTTGGGTTTTTTTCCAGCATATTCTTTGGCCTGTTTATGCATAGAATTTGAGTAAAGTTTATTATTTCTAAAAAAACAAATGCATCCAACAACATTGCCTAACTGCATGCATGGTGCATTAAAGCTAGATTATTATTATTATTATGAAAACAGTTTCAGTACATTTGAAAAATTCATTTTACTGGGACATAGATTTCCAGATTAATTTCTTATATTTAGAGATTGAGCATTTATAGATTTCCCTCCTTCTACCTCATTTTTGTAAGTGAAGGAATCTTCTGGAATATTCATGGAGAGATCATAAAAAATAATATAAATAAAACTAAATATTAATGCATGTGATCATACTTAATTAATGTATATTATCATCTCCTTTTCCAATTAGGTTATCTCCCTTATATTGGCAACTGACAGATGCAATGTACTGCTGGCTAATATTATAGTTTAATGTTAGACAGTCTAATGGAGTTTCATACATAGCCATTTCTTGCCATGTATTTAAGAGCCCAATTGGATCTTCTCTTGCTTCTATAAGATATCTTTTAGAAATAATATATATTTTATAAGCTATTTTTTAATATTAAACATATTTACCATTTAAATATGTTACCATAGTAGTAAATTAATGTAAATAACTTTGTAGCTTTTAAATTGCTTTGGACAGATTTTCAGGAGTTAGTGACAGAAGATTCCATTCAATGTTTCTGACTGCAATATCTCTAAAAATGTTGCAATTTCTTTTTCACATATCAATAAACATGGAGAGAAAGTTGAGGAGTGTGATAGGTCTTAGCTATTTACGTGAAAAGCTTACCAGGTTTTATGGCCAATGAGCTTTATCAAATTTGCAAACTGACAACCTGTGAGTGTTGCTTTAATACTTATGTCTCTCACTCTTCAACTATAATTTGTTTGTCAGCTTTGCTTAGAAGAAAAAATGAAACAAGGAGGAGGAGAAATGTGGATTTATTATGCTGCTTTTAAAACACATTTTATTCTTTGTTTTGTGTTCATCTTTCTTTTTTTTCTAAATCTGTACATGTACAGTACATGCATATGAATGAATAACAGTATAACAGACTTGGAGGTCTTCTAATCCAACCTCCTAATCAGGCAGGAGATCTTATACCATTCTAGACAAATGTCTGTCCAATCTCTTCTTGAAAACCTCCAGTGATGGATCATTCACAAGCTGTTTCACTGGTTATTTGTTTTGGCTGTCTACTTAGAAATCACTTTTTGCCAAGGCAGAAACCTCCAAATCCACCTTGAAAATTGGTGGTGTGAAATTATCTTATCACTCAGAAACATACCTAAACAGAAAGTAAGAGGGAGGAAAAAAGTATCCATATACCCCAAGCCTACTACCATAATATTAGATATTCATGCTGTATTTGCCAAAAAGTGTATTAAACTTCGACATTGTCTCTTTCTGCCTTCCCATGGAAATTTCTACTTAGACATTAGTTCTAGATAGGTTCTCTTCTTGATTAGTTTCCATCCATTGCTTCTTGTCCTTTCTTTTGGAGAATAGGTTGACTCTCTCTTCTTTGTGATAGCCTGTCAAATACCAGAATAGCTAGTCCTTCTTTTCAAGAGATATGCACAATTCTTGTAACTGTTCTTCATATGTTTTAACCTCCAATCCCCTGATCATCTTTGTTATTCTTCTCTGCACTCTTTCCAGAGTCTCAACATCTTTTTTATGTCATGGTGACCAAAACTGGATGCAATATTCCATGTGTGATCTTACAAAGGCATTATAATGTGGTACTAACACTTCATATGATCTTGATTCTATTCTTCTGTTCATGCAACCTAGGACTTCATTAGCATTTTTGGTGGCTGAAACACACTGCTGGCTCATATGTAAGTGATTGTCCACCAGGACTCCAAGATCTTGTATTTCAGTATTTTTGTCTTACTTGTAGTATAGCCCTTTTAATTTCTATATCACATCTCTTTTAGCATCTTTTCCTAATGTTTCAGTTCCTTCTTTTATTCCCCACTTCTCCCAGATCAAAGAAACTTATTTAAAAACCTCTTTTTTATTTCTGCTGCTTGTGTTTCTCTGTGTGCTCTTCTCTGACTGAGATTTTTTTTCCTGCATGAGTGAATTTGAGACATTGTGCTTGCTGAAATACTATTATGAATACTGTGGACAAAATATTTATATCATGTTTAATATATAGTAGGCAATAACATGCTTTTTCAGAATCCAAAGGCTCAAGCAACACATTAACTACACCAAGAAACAAATTGTCTGAAGATTGTGGACCCTTTGATCTTTCTCTTCAAGCTGTTTGGAACATTTTTATTTTAAAGTTGTTTTTATTGTTTACTGTTTTTATTGGTTCACAACTTCTGGTATAAAACATCTCTGTTGCCCTCTGTGTAATAATTTGTGAATGACTTTATTATTTTTTCTCAACCAAGATTATCTTTACTTCCAAAATATACAAGGGAAATATTAAGCATATCTAGCTGACCTCTACTATCCATGCTAAGTTGGATTTGGGATCAGTTATAGAAATCTAATGAATATACATTTTATTAAATAATCAGTTTTAATGTATGCTTTAGATTTATGTCCACCTACAAACTCTAAAAAGGTTTATATATACTTCCATTCTATTTAATGGGAAAAGAACATTTTATACTAATTTGATTAAAAATAACAATTGAAAATAAACAAACTAATGCAGACTAACAATTAAAAGATTAAAAATAAAGAACTGAGAATGCAGAAAACTGTCATTTCAATTCTGATCAACAAAAGTCCATTAAGCGTTACCAGAGATAATGAATACATATCTATTTTCACCTTGATCAAATATATCAATTTTATATTCTTTCCTTTTACTTTTAATAATCTTGATCTCTCATCTCTTCAAACAATGACCTGGAATTTGTTTTTATTTATTTTTTCTTTCCTTCTCACAATATTATTCAAAATGTTAATAAGACTCTTTTGTATATCTGATATAGGAAAATTATCCAGGCCATTCTCTTGTTTTGTTGTTTGTATATTCCTCTTAATTATCAAGGCATGTGTCAATTTCAATGTCCAGTATAGTATGTTTTTTCCATATTATTCTTGTAGTCTTCATTTTTAAACCCCTTTCAGATCAGTCTCAGTCTTGTTTAGCAAAAAATTTTCATTACATCTTTTAAACAGTCTATTTGTAGTGGCAGACACAGTTAAAATTCACCTCTGAATTGATTGTTCAAAAATAACTTTCAATATGTCCAATGTTAAGGTATTTTGCTCCATTCTATAGTAGAAAGACAAATTTAAATGTCCCGCTCTAATTGTAATATTCACTACTACCATCCTTCAATATTTTTGGAATTTCCAAAATTTCCAGCAAAATTTCTGATCTATACTGATTTAATCAGTGCCCTGTTTTTCTTGTGACCAATATTTAACTTTATTTGTGGCTTCCATCTTTCAAATTAACTGAGATCTTATTGCCTAGTAATACAGTTTTTTTCTCAAATGCTACCTTCTACAAAAGAAGACACCTGATGCACAATTACTGGATTAAAATGAATGCAAATGTTATAATTTTATTTAGATAATCTAGTGGATGTTTTTCTTGAGAAAAATTAAAAAAAATGATTGCTTCCTTCTGCCAGGAAATCCCACAGAAAACAACTAGGATTTCTAACAATTAGCCTAACAATTTCTAATAATTTAACCAGGAGATTGACTAAATTGATGACAAAGTCACAGCAAAATTTGTTACAGGGAAAAGAAAGGAAAAATTTGTTAAAATAGTGGTGGCCTATTAGAACTTGAATCTCATGCATTCAGCATTCACATCATGGGAGGCATAAAATCTAAGACATCTCCATACTGCTTAGTTAGAGTCAATTCAGATTTTATTACTTCACTTTAGTTATGCCAGACTAACAAATGTGACCTGATTTCTTCCTTTGAAGTTCTTCAAAAGGAAATAACATGGTGTTTCATTATGGAATTAGATGAAAAAGAACTTTCTATGAGTCTTCATCTATTTTATTTCTAGTTTATCTTTCAGGTGTTTATTAATAGCTTTGTCCTAGTCAAGAATACTGGCATCTGCAATTTTTATTTTGCCATCTATTATTAACACCTTAGCTTGACACTCAATTATTGTCTAGGAATTTATCTATGTTCAGCAATATATTCTATTTTATCCTGAGATGGTTGAATCAATTTATTTCTGAGTCAGGGCCTTTTTCCCATCTATTCATTTATAAAACCATATTATTATAATGGTTTACTATTAATGTGATTTAGAAAACTGCACAAAAAATTATGTGATACAGGTTTATAAATAATGTCTCAAAAATGCACTTCTAAATGTATTTTATCTTAAAATAAACATTTATAAACCTATCTTCACTGACCTGAAAACTCTGTTGGGATACAAAGAGGGCAAATAATCCTTTTATTTTGCCTGCCAATGTGTATAGTATCTGTTCGTATCAGAATTAATATCCATAATTTTCTAAAGCACCTAGGTGGTATCTTTTAGATATTTACTGAGTCCACATATCATAGTAAAATCTAATTTAAAAAAAAACCTTTGAAATCCTTTTAGTAAGAAGTCTTGGTAACCTTTTTGCAGTGGTACATTGTCTTAATTTCACCTGTATTTCATCTCTAAACTGCTGCAGAGACAGGTTGAAGTTGCCTTTAATTGTTCCATTGTTAAAATGTTTCCTTTCCTTCTCAAAACAACTCTTGTTGCATGAACATTTCACAGTATTTTAATGGAACAATCAAAGTAGAGATCTACTTAGCTTCAGTTTGTTGCCTGCTGTGGACATGCCTCCTCCCCATTCCATCGTATAGCTTTTTTGACATGGACTGCAGGGAAGGCCAGTTTGGTGTAGTGTTTAAGGTAGCAGGCTGCAAACTGGGAGAGTCTGGGTTCTAGTTCCACCTTCAGCATGAATCTAACTGCATGATCTTGGTTCACTCTTTCTCTCTCAGTCCTAGAAAGGATTGATAGGGTCAGAAGAGTACCTGTTAAAATAGTCTTGAGGAAGTGTCCTTTCACTATTTGTAGTTTTACCCTAAGATTTTCTGAAAACACAGCTATTATGTTTGATAAACCATGTTGGGTTTCTTAGTATATATTATGAAGACATCTATGATTTATTCAGTAGGGCTACAATACCTATACAATAACTGTTGCAGTTCAAAATTCATTTTGGAATTGAGTGTACACTTCACATCTAGATACTTAATCATAGTAGAACATTTCTAGATATCTGTCAGGAATTTGCCAAATGTTGCTATTGCCAAAATATCCATTAGATATTTTGCCACTGATTCATTTATAAGAATGAAGTTTTCCTGTATTATCCATAAGTACTCCCTGAAATTAAAATATATCTTCATCTTTCTTTCTCATAATAAACATACTAGCTGTGTTTTATCTTGATGTTCTCATTTTGCATTAACTGAAGTAACGATGTTAGTACTTTATCTGTATCCGGAAATGTTTCCATATAATTTGGGCTTTACAGTTCCTTAAAGGGAAAAAAAATCCCTTTACACGGCTGTCCCATTTTAACCAGAATGGAAAGATCACACTGTTTGACTTTGTTCAGTAACAGAAGCTTCTGTGAATGCATAGCCCATGTATAGAAACCATCCTCAGTTAGACAAATGAGGCAAACAATGTGAATCAACCTGATTCTATACTTTGTCAGAATGGAGCAGACACTTCATCATGCTGAGCAAAGTGATATGCAGCTGTGCATTGAAGTGTCTCACAATCTGTACCTCCATATATAAACAAGAAGAAAAATGGTTTAATACAAATTCTGCCAAAATATAAACTGCTAATTTTTTTATATATGCCATAGCTGATCTGTTTCATGTCCATATTTTCTACTTTTTTAAAAATGTTTTTGCTCTGTTTTTGAATTCTTTTTTATTTTTTTATATTTTTTTTTATTTTTTTATTTTTTTTTAGTTTCAGAACAGGAAGAAGATTTTAATGCAAGCCTCTAGGCTCTAAGTCACTCTGCTGCATACTGTCTATTGTCTTCTTACACAGTAGAAAAGTTATTTGTAATAGTGTATAATTCACTATAGGACAACTATTTTTTAATAATTGAATTGCTAACCCATAGGATACATTTCCTTTTCTAAAATATTATCCTATTGTTTAAATCAATGGGAAAAGATGGGATATTTAGCATTAATGAATTTACAGAGAGTGGATTAATGTCCTCAGTAACAACAATCAGTCTGACAATGAAAAGCGATATATATCTATTATCAATTATGAAATGTTGGAGGGATGATTCTAAAGGTCAATTTTCCTGTCCCACAGCTTGGTTATTATCTCACCACTTGAAATTGCTTCTTTCAGTTACTGAACATGGTCAAAGCCTATGTGTCCCTGTTTGCCATTTCTATAAATAATTCTGCCTATCTGCTTGTTCTGTAAATCTGGATTCAGCAAGAAACATTATATCCTTCAATCTTTCTGTTAGGCAGCACAGGAAGAAAATGCTAAGTACCCCCATCCTTTCTTTCTTTTTAATTTGTTTGACTCAGCATAGGGATGACAGTATTCTGACCTTAATTTGCAAGGAGAGCACAAAGAAGATTAGATGACAAGAGGCTAAAAGGAACAATGTAGAAATAAAGACAATGAGGGGACGTCCGCAAGCTACAAAATATGAAAAAGGGAAATACTATAAAGCATTATTTTGGAAAAGAAATGAGTACAAACAGTCTTAAAGAGTCAAGTTACTGCTTAGTAGCCCACTGGGAGTTGGCTACTGTGAATGCTCCATCATTTTCTTTGGAATTCTTTAAATGGTGTTAATTTACAACTTGGACAAGTTGTTTATTCTTTGATTCTAGATTAATATGTTTTATGAACTCAACCTTTCAGGGGTTTATCTAATAAATTGATAAAACTAAAATGAGCTACTTTGGCTTGGATAGATTTATTGTAGACATTGGATACAAGATGGGCAGCAAATAATTTTTTAAATAAACAAATAAATAGAACTTAATTTTCCAAGACCACATATAGAGTATAAACCTAGCCTTTACACTCATTTCTTCTTGATAAAGAGGAAAAATAAAAATATTTACAGGCAGAAGATTCATGAAAACTGTGGAACCTGCTTACAGTAGGCTTAACATAGTTTAAAATAAACAACCCACTCTAAAAAATAACACCAACCACATATCATCCTCCAGCAAATAATAGCTTTGAGCTCCCAAATATGTTGTCCTTATATGTGTTATTGCATCACTGAAAAGTCCCATTTAAAACTAGCAAACAATTTCGCTTTTCCTAATACCAAGATGCCAGTGGATGGGTTTAGAAGCTGCTGTATGAATCATTTTGGTACACCAGAAAATATATTGTCTCAAATGTATTTCACCAGCCCAAAGATGGTTTAGATAATCTGGAAAAAATGTTTACATAGAAGCCACTTTCCACTGTAGCTTCTACAATAATACATTGAATTTCTGAAATTAGCAGCAGGTCACATAGATTTATACCATTTGGATAAGGTTATTGCAGCAAAATCAATGAGGGCTTCATCTTTCATGTTTTTGGATATAATATTTCCATCATCTAGGTTTATGCCAGCATTTGGAAGATAAATACTGGATGGGATGTTTGTTTGGTTCAACTGTACAATGTATGAATTATACTAATCCTATTGTGAACAGTTCCAATCTCATATTCTGTCATAGTTTATTTCTGGCATGGTTTAGGGAGGACAGTTGGGAAGCACTTATGAGTCCTATGAAAATGGTTTAAGTTTCAAATACAAAGACCTGATGAAACAAATGGCAAGCAAGAAAATAATGGAGAGTTTAGAGCTGGGATAAATAAAGGCTTAGTTTGAACACAACAGGGATGATGGAAAAACAAAATATGTAGCTATTGAACACAATATTTAACTGATTCACAAGAAATGTTCAATTGTTAAAATTTGGAAATATGTAAGTCAAGCCTATCAGCAATAATATTGAGAATCTTGACATTATTTGGAGGTAGATAATTGGGAAGGAAGACATTGTTTAGAATCATAGAACCATAGAATGGAAATGGTTATTTGATAGGTCTATTTTATCTGGAGGCTTTATCAGAATGACAAAACATGTCTTGTGATGTCACAACAGATGCTCTGCCCATTACGCCTATATGTTCAAAGTCACAATGTATGGTACAAAGAGTGGAGCTGGCGTTGCAATATTGCAAAAAATGTTTGACCATTTTCTCCTTGTTGTCCTCTCTATAGAAGTCTATGGGGCCATTTAGGACATAAAATGCCACTCCTACTTAATGTAAGAATCTAAATCAAAGCACCGATGAAAGATGGCCTTTGAATAAAAGTATCCAGTAAAAGGAGCTTACTGCCTCTCTGGGTAATTGATTACACTATTACATTTCGTTATTACAAAGGTTTATGTCACCATCTTCATCAATTGGAGATTGTTTTCCATTATTCTGTATCCTGTACGTTGAGGTAATAGTGACCACACCTTGATTTTTTTCCCCCTATGAGGTATCTTTTCCAGTATCTGAACAGTGATATTACAGTTCACTTTAGTCTTATGTTCTCAAGGCTGAACATCAGGATATGAAGCATTTTGGATTCTAAAGCAAAGAGTTGCAGTGGGGCTTGCTTGTTTGTTTTCCTTGCTACTTGTACATTGATCAGACAAATTAAATATATTCTTGCCTTTGAATGAAGCACTTCACAACCTATGACCTCCAGCTCTTTTAGTCTAACTTCAGGTTTTCTGAATTTTTGTAGTGCTGTGTCCAAATTGTAGTATCCGTATGGGATAGAGGTTGGATCTAACAAAAACAAAATGTCAAATAATTATTGTCTATAGTTTGGAAACTACATTTTGTTACAATATTTCACTTAAGAGGGATTATTCCATTATTTTTCTCATTCTTCTACAAAACTCTAAGTTGATTTTCAAATATGGAAAATATGCAAAATTCTGCTCTCTTCAACTTCAAAACAAAGTCAAAGAAATACTGATATATTTGCTCAAACATAGCATATGTTTCCTATATAATTCATTAAACTGATTTTTTTTCATCATTATGGTCATGATGGCAATACCAGAACAAGGTTTGGGGGGCAAAAGGTCTATTTGGGAGAATGAGCAGGACCACTTCTCTAAATAACTTTTTAAACCATGTAAAAGGAAACTAGAAATGTTAATTTTCTTTAACAACATCTGTGAAAATATGCTTTCTCTGAATAGCCATAGCTTTTTCAACAACCAAGGATAAAGAAGAACAAAAGAGAAACTACTGAAAAAGGTTGGTGATCCCAATCCAATTCAGAAAATATGGAAGAGTAGGGAAAAACCCAAGAAAAGATGGACGTTAAATACTCAGTTAATAAGAGAAAAAGAATATACCAACAAACTCAAGGAGGAATTAAATTATTTCTTAAAGGAAAATGATAATGGAGCAACTACAAAACAAAACATTTGGGATACAATGAAAGCAGTAATAAGAGCAGTTGTCCACTAAGACTCCGAGATCCCCCTCCCAGTTCCTGTTATTGAGCCTGGTTTCACCCAGTCTATATGTGTACTTAAGTTATGCCACTGGAAAAAAAATCACCGTTGTTCATACTTACGACCGTTGCAGCATCCATGCAATCAAAATTCAGACACTTGGCTTGTATTGAGAATATAATATAGCTGGAAGGGACCTCAGAGGTTTTCTCGTCCAGACATCTGCTGACGGCCTAAGTATCCTGGGATCACATGATCCCCTTTGGTGACTTTTTTGATTGTTCAAAGTCAAGGGGGGGAGGGGAAAGCCGAATTCATTTAACGACTGTGGTACTAGTTTAACAAACGGCAGGGAATTCACTTAACAAAGTGGGGAGGAAGGTTGTAAGATGGCACAAAACTCCCTTTACAAATGTCTCGCTTAGCCACAGAAGTTTTAGACTCAAATGGAGTTGCATGTCGAGGATTACCCGTAATCCAACACAGGGTAGCTGGTCTTTTGTGAAGGGGCCTGATTGTTGGGGTGCCTCGTGGGGAGGGGGAACAATTTGTCTAGTGGGGGAGCAAACTCCAAGAAGGCTTTGCAAATCTCTCTCTCTCTTGGTTGCATGGGAGATTATGTTTAACTTCCTCTAACTTTATACTTTTATCTTCAATCTGGACTGAGAAGGAGCAGCCTGCTCAAAATATGTGTAGGAGGGCAGCCTTGTGTCCTGCGTAAAGATCCCAGGAGTGGGGCCTTGAATTGTTAAGTTTGTGAACAAAAGGTGGTTGAGAGAATGAGGAGAGGGAGAGTAATTAAGTCTTGTAAATCTCCCCCAGCCAGAAGGCTTTAAGAGGGGAGGACTTCCACTCCCAGAATCCCCCAGCCAGCCTGCTTTAAGAGGGGCTGGACTTCCACTCCCAGAATCCCCCAGCCAGCCTGCTTTAAGAGGGGAGGACTTCCACTCC
>JANHFN010002912.1:191121-209442 GCA_032468175.1 Toxicocalamus goodenoughensis | reverse complement strand
TGTTTTATATTTTCTATGTTTTGTTTGTATGTTTGTCTTTTGAAAAATTAATAAAATTTATTTTTTTAAAAAAGATATGCATGCCAACCCTGTTGTAGATTGTGCCCCTCTAAAAGTAAAAGTCTTTTATTTTCCAAATTTATCCAATCCTTAATCCATGTTAAGGCAGCCGCTTGATAATACAGTTCCCAATCCAAAAAACCTAATCCCCCTCTTTCTTTTGCGTCTTGTAAATTTTTTTATTTGATTCTTGGTCTTTTACCCTGCCACACAAAATTTAACGTTATTTTATTCAGATCTTTAAAGAAATTTTTCTTTAATTTAATTGGTATATTTTGGAATAGAAACAAAATTTTGGGTAGTATGTTCATTTTAATTGCCAAAATTCTGCCTATTAATGATAGTTGAAGATTATTCCAATTTTCTAAATCTTCTTAATATTCAGAAATTGATCGACCCACTGTATAAAATATACTTTATATTAATCTTGCTTGCGTATATCCTTGCCCTATTTCAACACTCAGATATTTTAGCAAGCCAAAGAGAGTCACCAATTGGCTTTCTACATGCTGTTGCAAAACTTTGTCCCAGCATGAAATATCAACAATGGAAGGAACAGAAACTGTTAGCAATTCCAAGAAAATTCATCAGTGAAATTTCCTTGAGGACCTGGAGAAAAGACAGGGTATAATTTAAAAAAAAGATCAATTCAGTAACATAAAACATAAAGAAACATCAGCTTAGTCTGCTGCTCTGTCATAACAGAATAGGTAATCAATTACAAATACTTTTGAGGATAAAGTAAAGAACAAATCCAAAGGTCAAATCTTTTGGGAAATTTGTCTTCCTCTTTCTTCCTTCCTCATTTCCTTATGTGTCATGTTAATCCTATTATCCTGAGCCAAAAGTCTGGGAAATGTGCTGAACCCCATGCCACAAAATTGCATACTGTTTCCCCTTTAAGAAACAGCCTTAACATATGAGGCTGCTTTTCACCATATCATCTAAGATTGGGTTGCAGATCTTCTTCTGACTCAGACATCTTAGTTTTCAAAGTTCCGTATGGTGATTCACGATACCCTTCTACACTGTCTTCTTTTGTCTTTTTTTTCAGACAAAATGGCATAAAACTCCAATACATGAATTAATTGGTAAATGTAGAAACATCTGATAACAATGACAATATTTCCCAATTCTCCTGAGCCGGATTCTCATATACATACAGTATGCATATCTCCTTTGTTTACCTGCGGTGCAAAAGGATACCTGCAACTTACTCCCCTTCCACTGGCTCACTTAGCTTTCTCTTCTAGCTACCTACAGTTACTGAACTGGGTCAGAACACATCATTCAGAAATAGCTATCAAAATGTTCAAACACTTCTTAGAAAATGATCATTCTAAAACTACCAGAATTTACCTACTCCAGTGAGAATCTACTTGAGTATTTGCAATCTACAATTTTTCCAGAGCTTCCGAAGAAAAGTCTAATAGGCAAAAAAAATCAAATTTGGACTCATTGAACTGCAGGCAGATAAGCTTTATAAATGAATAAAGAGAGCAGGGTAACTTAGGAAGAACCTTATCACACAAGTTATATCCCTGCTGATATTTGCTGGGAACTCCAAGTCTAGCAATCATTTTACTAGTGGGTGTACCTTATACATTAGCTGGCAGTGGTAGCAAGGTTCTAGTGGGCATTCTACATTATAGTAAAGTGAATCAAACTTCCCCATGGCAAAGGTTGCTGTTTTATTTGGCGTGCTTGATTTAATACAGTGCCTTAAAACAGGAAATAATTTCTGGTGACAGACAATGATAATGCTAGCCCAGCATTTTAAAGAAACTGGTAATGTTTACCCTGCCTTAAACCCCAAAACTGATAGATATCCACAAGTAGAATTGCTATAACTGTGGAAGATGGAGTTGTTCATATTGTAGATTAGGACATTACAATTAAAAAAAACCTGATCAGACTTGCACAGATTAAATAGGCAACTGCCATAATTCACTCTGGGCTTTGTTCCTTATTTGCTGTCCAAACTCACAGTGGATAGTATTGCACTTCAAAGTGTGAGAACTTCTGTGAAAGATAAGTTAAAATATGTATAAATGTTGTTATTTATTTCTTCCCAGCTCTAATTTAATTATTACTTTATTCATGGGGTGGGGTCCAATAAATTCATCTATCATTTGAGCAGGCTGTGATATTACAAAGTTTGAGAACTTCTGATCTGAGATAAACACAATTTATAAGTTCTTCAGTGTACTGCATGGTATTACCTGACTCCCAGGAGAACTATTTGATGCCAACTAACTTAAAGAATATTACCAGTACTAACACCAGTACTACATGTATCAAAGATACATGCTAACCCATTAACTTATATTTTGAACCAAAGGACTTTGGTCAGTCAATCAACAGACTCTTGGAATAACAAAGGTCTTTCTGGGTCACTTTTGTCTCTAACACATTAAAACCATCATAACGGAGAAGATTTCTATCTAGTATACATATTTTTTTCTATTCATAGATACCCTTCCCATGGAACTGATGTGTGTCCTGTATTTTTACATTTCAGTTTGCAAAGGTAAATCCCTATGTACAATGCAAAATATTATATTTTAATAAGAACTACAGGGAGCTCCTTTGGGGGGGGAGGATTGGAGGGGTGTCTTTGCCCAAGAGTGTCAGTTGAAAGTCAACATATGTTCAGTCCTTAAACATGTCTTAGCATTTAAAATTTCCAGAAGAGAACTGAAAAACCAGAATGACTAATTATAAAACAACAGCCATCAGTACCAATGGGATTAACTTGGGCAGATATTGAATCCGGATTATTTTATTTGTATACAGTATTTTTATGCTGCTCTTCTCTTCAATGAATGCTGAAGTAAGTTCCAACTATTTGAGAATTTCAACTTTTATTTTAAGAAAGCTACATTTCTGGACTGCAAAAGCTACAAAGATGGATATGATATTAATGAATTCTTAGAGAAAGAAGGTGGTTGAGAAGTTATAATGGTCCAGCTTGAATATCATAGCTTTCAGCATGGCCCCAGGAGCAGGAGGCACCATAGAACAGCACCATACAGGTAAATTTATATAATCACATAGGTTGCAGTAAGTTGCAGAATTCTTCTCTTCAGGCCCTAGAAAGGCATTCTGTTGTTTGCAATTGTCTCTCATATGAATAATCCTCCAATAGGGATCTCACCACGGCTGTATTTTAAGACAACAGCTTGGCTGTATAGCATATACTTTGCATACAAAACACTCTCTGGCACTCAAGTTAAGAGATCTCAGTTATCAGGTATGGAAGTGACCTTCACATGACATTCTGGAGAGCTCTGCTAGTCAGAGCAATAGCATTTTGCTGAACAGGACAATATCTCATACAGATACAGCCAGCTTCATATATATTCCTGACAATTTCTCCAAACAAATTAATCTCAGATAATCCATAGACTGTATTACTTAACGTATATATTCAGCTGCTTTGGAAGACTTTTTGGAAAATTCTGCTAGCAGAAGTATGTTTTTAAGCAACTTTATCAATAACTCATGCCTGTTCAGTAATAACTTCACCAACTGCCAACCCATGTCTGAGCACGATGCAAAGTACTAATGTTTTTTAATGGGCTTTATAGGTGTCTCCAATCACAGCATTTGAAGGATTGTCTCTTCCCACATTTCCTTACCTGTATTAAGGTCATTCTTAGAAGCACTGTTCCAGGCATCCTTCCATACTGAAGTGTAGTAAGTAGCTTCCAGAAAACAACCTTCTCAGTACTAATAGTCTCCTAAGCTCTAGAACAGGGGTCGCCAACCTTTTGGACCTCAGGGACCACCAAACTCATAATTTTAGATGCCAGGGACCACTAACCGGTTTTATGGGCGTGGCATAATTTGTGGGTGTGGCTTGGTGGTCATGTGACTTGCTGGGCATGGCTTGTATGTAAATATTATAAATATTTATATAAATAATGATTTTTTAATAAAAAAAGAGCACCTTTAATCAAAAAGCAAGCAAAGCAGGCAGGCAGATTGCATTGCTTAGAAAATCACAGATTCATTCAGAGATCTATCTATCTGCCATCGGCTAGCTCAGTCTGTCAAATAAAATTTGCTTGCAAGCAAACTCACAAAATTAACTCACAACACATCATGTATGTAAATATTGATTTTTTATATATATAAAAAAGAGAAACTTTTACTCCAAATCAGGCAAAGCAGGCAGGCAAATTGAGTTGCTCACAGAATCATTCAGTGATCTATCTATCTGCCATCAGCTATTTGAGTCTGTCACATAAAATTTGCTTGCCATGAGGCTGCACTAAATAATAGAACCCACAGTCCTAAGGGAGGTTCGGCTATGCTTAATAGCAGAGCCAAAGATCTAAAGACTAGCTAGAAAGCAAGAAATCCAACCATTTCCTGCTTCCTAGGTAATCTAAATCACCCAGCCCAGCAGAAAAGCTGATGGTCAGGAAAAGGAAAAATAACAACTTAGCAGGCAAGTTTGCTGGGTAAGGAGTGAGTGGCAGGGAGGGTTCCCGTGGGCCATGTGTGTAACGCAGCCTGGATTAATTGCCTTGGGGAGGGTTGTCTGGGGGCGAGATTTCTCTGCAACCCACCAAAATTTTATCGCAGCCCACCAGTGGGCCGTGGCCCACCAGTTGGAGACCGCTGCTATACAGCACTGCACCCCAGAACAATTAGACACAAGAACAGTTGTTTACCGAACCACATCACTCTGCTAAACAAATAATTCTCTCAACACTGTTCAACTATTTACAAAGTCTGCACTACTATTACTATTAATCTTCTCATCGCTCCTTATTATCCATTCCCTCCCACTTGTGACTGTATGACTATAACTTTGTCACCCGTATCCTTACAATTTATACGGACTGTTTCCTAGTATGATTTGATTGTTTATTGTACCCTATGACTAATATTAAGTGATGTACCTTATGATTCTTGACTCTTGATGAATATATCTTTTCTTTTATGTACACCAAGAGCATTTGTATCAAAGATAAATCCCTTGTGTGTCCAATCACACATGGCCAATAAAGAATTCTAATTCTAATTCTAATATACTGGTAAATCTCAGTGCTATTGCTGTTGCTATGAGAACATTGTCTGCCCAATACATTAGCTCCTTTCTTCTGTTAAGTCTAAAATTCCTCAAAATGAATGAAATTCTTCAGGTAGAATGTAATGTTCTTTCACTTAATCATATTCTAGCCAAAGATTATGTATGTCCTTGCCTTCCCTAGATAACGTCAAAGATACCATGAACGAACTCATCCATTTGGCTCTTTCCAAAAGTTAAAGTGTGAATAGACAGGGAGGCTTTGAAGTGATGGAGAGGTATAAAATAGAAAAGAACAACCCTATTCTTTCTGCCACCTCAGGTAATAAAATAATATTCAAAAAACTGCTGAGAACAAATTATAAAGCATTTCTCAGGCACTTTAGAAACAAGATAGGGAAACAATTTCATAGGGGGAAGGAAATGTTTGGGAAATGGCAAGGCAAAACTTCTCATGTTCCTCTCTTTGCTATGCTTTTTCACTTCTGCAAGTTCTGAAAAGGAAAAAAAGACTTAAGGCAAGAAGCATGCATGAAGCTACCAACAGTATAATAATTTTAACTCTGAAATAAATGATACCTGTGGGTAATAAGCCTAAAATTGCTGGGTTTCTTGGTAACAGTATATAATTATAACTTGCATAGGTTCTGCAGGGCAACAGTGCAATTATCACCCTTGTTTCTAAGTTTTAATAAAAGTGTTAGTGCAGTGTTACTTGTGATTCAGTAGCAAGGGACAAGGAACATATTGAAATGATAATAGTAATACTTATATATGATTTTATAAACTTTTTTTCTTTCTCTTGACTTCCTGATTGGGCAATCCAAAAATGCACAATGTTGAGTGATTACATCAACACAGCTACCATGCCTTAGCACCTGAGCCAGGCTATCATAGAGGGTTTTTCCCCCATAACTTCCAGTGAGTGATGAGTGATAGGACTGTATTATACCAGCAGGTAGATTATCATGTGATACTACGCAATTTCTTGGTAATTAAGACTTATTGAATGATATTGTCTCTTTACAATCACAAAGAGGTCTCTCAGTGTTGCTGAACAGTAACATGATAATTGCTGGGCAAAGAGTGATAGGTGGTGTTTTAGTAGACTGCTTACTATTTTTTAAATTTGTTTCAATTTCAATTTGTTCTATAATATCAGAGGCCACTGTTCTGAATATTGCTACAGAATTCAATGTTCATGTCCATTTGTTATTGTTTAGTTACCCAGCCATCATAAAGAAATTGTTGATTTAGTTTCAGGATGGCTGGAGTCCTTTGATTGGTTGACTAATTATATGAGAGAGAAGATTGTTTTGGCTGTTTTCTTGGTTTTGAATAAATCAGAACAATCTGATGATTTTATTTTTCCTGACTTGGAGTTTCAACTCAGGATTTTAAATTTTAGGAATTTTATAGGAGACGCTCGGATTTAATGCTAAGTGGATGAATGATTACTGGTTTTTAGCCTTTGTTTTAGAGTTATAAAAGATATTGGAAAGTATGGAGGGAAGAAGAATTTTTATGTTCAAAATGTAAGATTTTGGAAAACAATGATATATCATTTATTATTTCCTTTAGCTTATTATTTTTAAAATCTCACATTATTTTGTTTCTGAAAATTACTTTTCCTGCAAATAATGATCGTAATTTGGAATGAAAAGCACAACTATTACCATATGGCAGGGATGTCAACTCAAGGCCTGTGGGGCTGGCCTAGAAATAGCAAAAGTCCACAGTGCCTCTGGCAGCCAAAATGGGGCGTTGGGGGATGCATGTGCTCCCTCACACCCTGTTTTCAGCCTGGATGGCTTCCTGCAGCATTTGCTGTCCAAAACCCTAACCCCCTGCCCCATGCGCCATTTTGACTGGCAAAGTGTTGCAGGAGGCATCTGTCCTTTCTCTCCCCCTTCCCCTACCGGTCAGCTTGCAGAGCAGAACCAGCCCTCAAAAAAATCCAGTTTAACACCCCTGCCATCAAACTATTTGTCTGGAGCCAGTGCTTCGTTTTCACACATTGGAGAGATAGATTTTCTTTCTTTTGATGTAATTACTTAAAAATGTAAGTTGGCGCCATGGAGGTTCTTCCTTTTTTGGAAGAGACATAAGTAAAAGGTGTTACCATTTATTATGCATAACAACATTGAAATTGTGTTCTTATTAGCATGAAGATTTACAAAGATTATAAATGCAAACCTAAAAGTGGTATTTCAGAAGCTCTACTGAGAAATCTTAAATCAGTATGTTTAAGACTGCTATAGTCTTAAACTTAAACAATCAGCTACCTAATTGAAATTTAACCACCTAAGATGCTTTAACAGTGTATTCTTATCTACGTAGAAGTAAATCTACAAAAATCTGTGGGGCTTCTCTAATAAGTATTGTAGCATTAATTAATTCCTTAAGTGAATGAAAAAAGATCCTTTCCTAATTAGCATTTGTACTGAACAATTAATATTTGGCACAGTTAAATCTCTTAATAGAAGTATTAAGAAAATCTGAAGAGAATTGATAATTGTCTTTTCCCAATAACACTTAAAACAATGTAACAAAAATAGACAAATAGGACAATAGTACATTTAAATTAAAGTAGTGAAGTAAACTGAAGTAATATAGGGATTCAAAACATTAACAGATGGGACTTTCAAAGATTAAGCATTTTCACCCTGTTCATTTATACTCAGTAAAAAAACAAATATTCTTGAAGACTTGAGCTTCCAGGAAGCAGGATTTAGAATAAATCTTGCACTTTACAAAATGAAAAACAAATTATTAAATTCTATATAACAATGTCTGGCATTTGAACAGATATCATTTGAAGAAACTAATATGCATAGAAGTGTATTATCTATGTAAGGAGGATTTTGAATGTTGATTACGCTCTATGATCAAAATGTCAAGAGCTTCGTAAATTATCCAATAAAACATTCCTAGTCACCATGTTTTGAAATATTCTGATGTGACTTTCACTAAAGGTGTTAAATGATAAAAATAACGAGAATGGATAAATAAATAATGCTGGCTTTACTAATCAACACTTAGATGTTAACAACATATATTTCAATTTATTTATTTTCATAAAAATATGTGAGTCACATGAGTTTACAAAAAATAGTAGTTTCCTTGAATTAGAATTTCCTTTAATTTTTTTTTAAAAAAATTATTTATCTCATTCTACAAATATAAATAAAAATAACATTGGATTTAGATAGGGATGAAATGTTTTATTATATTCCCCCCTTTTTTTCAAAGAAAGATTTTGTTTAAACAACCTCTGTGCAGTTATTCCTCCTGTAAGAGTCACTTTTATTTCTTGGGCATATCACATGAATGAATCTGTCCTTTTCTAAGAATAATGAGTGCCTGGCCTTATTATTAAAAATGTAACTTTTAGATCTTTGGAATAGAAATGGATTTCAATCTCCCTTTATATATTAATTATTGATAAATGGAGGCTAGGAGATGACTATGAAATCTGGCATGATTAAAGATGGAGCATTTTTAATTTGATATCTCTAACAGTGACAGAGGAATCCAGTTTAATCGAGTCATTTATCAAAAGAGGATAAATCAGGAGTATATGAGTGGATTGCACTGAGAACTGGAAGTGAAGCAGAAGTCTAAGTTAATAAAAGATGATGCACTTCTAAACATTGTGGGGGGGAAAAAAGAAAAAAAAAGAAATATTCAGTAGCATTTTTAAATGAATTGTGAAATACAGATTGAGAATGTATCTGTTCCAATATAGGTTGAGTCTAGTTCATACATTCTTTTCTGTACCTGCATTAGCACTCAAAGTTAATATGCCAAAGTTTTTGTCTGTGAGGTAGACATGATGAGAATATTGAGGTATTCTTATTAAATGATTAGAACCCAGGTGTTTCAAAGGCAATAGTAAAATGTTTATTTATAGCCTTAGTTAATAGAAATTATTTGATCCCTTCTGTGAAATTTTACCTTTATAGGATTTCTCCCTTTTATAGACGCATGTACTTTATATAGTTACATGTACCATACATGTAATAATGTTGTGCTATATTTTTTAAATCTGTTACTTGCTTTGGGACATAAACAAATCATACCGAACTTCTAAGTTTCAATTCTGGTTCAGAGAATCCTGGATGACTAATAACAAATCAGTGGCAAGTTAATATATAAAATGGAATGCATGTTCATTTTAAAACATTTTACTCTCATCTCTTCAGCATAACTGTGAGAAGGTAAATGAGCTTCCATTCTACATTCATTTGTCAGACAGGTTTATACCGAGATATTTTTATTATTATTTTATTCAGCTTCATTAACCAAGCTGACTAGACTGATGAAGTTCAATATTTTGAGGGCCACTATGGCCATCTCTGATACTTACAACCACAATTTAGCCCAAATTTTCTGTTGCTAAGTGAGACAGTTGTTAAGTAAGTTTTACCCCATTTTACAACCTTTTTTGCAACATATGTTAAGTGAATCATTGCAGTTGTTAAGTTAACAACACACTTGTTAAGTGAATCTGGCTTTCTCATTGACTTGGTTTATCAAGGTTAGAAAATACATTTGATCATGTGACTATGGGGATGCTCCAATTGTCATAAGTATGAAAAATGGTCATAAGCAGAGGTGGTATTCAGCCAGTTTTGACAGGTTCTGGAAAACTGGTAGCAGAAATTTTGAGTAGTTCAGAGAACTGGGTAAATACCAACTCTGATTGGCCCCACCCCCATCTATTTGCTGCCTTCCAAGTCCCAGCTGATCAGAGTCCCAGCTGATCAGCTGGGTCTTCTTTTGTTGCCCTGCACAGGAAAACGGAGCTGGAAAGCAGGTTGGTGCCACACCCACCAAGCCATGCCACACCTACCAAGCCACATCATGCCTATCAACCCATGCCCACAGAACTGATAGTGAAAAAAAAATGAATACCACTACTAGTCATAAGTCACTTTTCTGTGCCATTGTAACTTTCAACAGTCACTAAATGAACTGTTGTAAGTTGAAGACTACCTGTATGTTTTATCTGACTGTATCAAGTTATATTATTTAATGGTTACTCTGATATATGTGTAATGCTTAAATCCAGTTCATCTATAATTAAGTTGGGTGGTTTTGAACATTTCATGTGTTATATATGGATAAGATAAATAAGCAGCCATAGAGGAGTTTGTTGAAAAAAGTAAGATGATAGAGGTATCTTTCCGTGCATTCATTGTACACTGAAATTATTTAGAAAATAGTCCTAATTTTGTTGGAAGATAATCAACAGCAGAATGGTATTTTAGGAAACAGCTTTAATGGTTTTCCAAAAGGTCCTTTAGCTGTTAAAAATAAAACAAAACAGGTGAATCTATATACTGAGAAACTCTGAAGCAGAATTTTAAAATTTTAAAATATAATGCATATTTTATATATCTATTCAGTTAGCTAATTTGAAAACACATTAAGATATACTTTCATTCTATTCTTGTTCATTCTATTTTAATCAGACTTAGATGCAAATTTTCATCCAAATTTGTACTATAACTAGATGTGCATGCTTTTTCACTGTTAGAACTGGATTAAAGAATAAGTTATGACAAATATGAGCAATAAGTCTATTCTATATTGAGTTTGTAAAACTCCCTCCAGTTAAGATAATTTTACAACTTCATAGGCTAGAATTTTACACATTTTTTTTCTTTTTTCCTCTATTTTATAAAATAGGTATATCACTCACCAATGTCCACAAAAATGAGAAACAGATTGAGTCACTTTAGTATCTACTACGAATGATATTATAAGATTTCTGAGATGCACATCCAATGAGTCTGTCTGATCATCCAAGTAATCTTCATGTGAGTCCTGGTGGCTACCAAGAATCTTGATTTATATAATTATAACTCACTCTTCATCTCCAAAAGATCTGAAGATTTGTGACATGTCCCAAACCAATATGCTTAGCCACTATTTGCATTGTTCAAAAATATCAGTACTGGTATTAATGAGAAATGTTAAGTTAAACTCATGGAATAAGAGGATTTGTGTAGGAATCTATTGACTTCCTGGCTGAAACTTTCTTTTTAGGAATAAAATATTGTTCTGAACTGAAATTAAACAGGAAGGGAAAGGAAGACAATGAAGTTAGTAGTGAGTGTAAATTTTAAGGTCAGAAGTGATATGAAAGCAATTTTGAAATGGTTGTTTCAGAGAGCTACCATATAATAACTTGGAATCATTAGAACTCTTCTCCAAGGCACATGTTAAATATAGAAGTTTTTCTCCCTAATTTGAAATATACCAAATAAAAATATAACCTGTGAGATTATATACTAGCAGACTGTAAAAAAGGAGTTTTTCCTTTTCACAATAAGATAAGGTTGTTATAGTTAGGATTGTGTGCCAAAAACATGGAGGGATAAAATGTGATTAGCTATAACTGAAGGTCAGCGTTAATTCAAACATTGGGACTTTTTTGCTCATTTCTTTTTTTCCCCTATAAGAATAAAGTTACCCTGTGGATTGGTACTAAGAAGCAGGAGTTTGGAGGGGAAAGACAGTTACTAACCATAGGGGTCTCTCTTCATATCCAGTTAGTTTCAATGGTCTTTGGTTTAAATAAGTGATGGGCAAGCTGCCTATGGATTCTCTCATAATTAATTCATCTGACCCACTTCCTTTGAGTTTTACCTAAGAAATCTTTAAAGAAAAGAAAAATAGTTTGTTTCTAAGCTTTGTCTGAAATCTTAGTAAGTGCCAAGACCCAGGGAGCCTTTATCCTTCACTCGTCTTTCCTGCTAAATCCTACTTCTCAGTAAACTTATTATTTAATGCCTTTAAGCAGTTTAGTAAGTTTTATTTTATTTTTGTCAAAATGTATGTTTTGTTTTCTTGTTCATCTGAGTTCACTGAGTTGCAGTTTGCCATATTTGCTTCTGTTGTATATTTAATCTTGGCATAATGGTTGCCATTTTGATAATAAGGTCATGAGTTACAGCATTCTCACTTTCTTCATCATTTACACATTATTGCAGGGGCCTCCAATTTTATCTCTTACATTTTCAAGAAATTTTGTCTATAATGCTTTTCATTTAACATCCATCAATGAAGATTTCTCTACATATAAAAAACAATAATGTAAGTTATAATGTAATTGCTTCTAATAATCAAATAGTCTTATTTTCTATTTATTTATCAATTATCTGGTTGCCCAACTCCAAAGAACTCTGTACAGCTTCCTAAAGCTTGAAAAAAAAGAATCATCATATTATTACAACAATAATGCTCTCAGGAAATAACAGTATACTATCTTTTCACATCACCTTTCAACTTTATGGAGCTTGCAAAATTGATTTAATCTGAGGCTTGAGGGAAAAGGCAGGTTTTCAAGAATACTTGAAAGTGGGTGGATTTAGGGTCTTATGAAACTCTAGCCAAATGCTTTCCCAAAGAACAAATGGCTGTCACCTGGTCCCATTAGGTAATATTACTTAACTACTAAGCTCTAAAACAAATCATGTCTTTTAAAGTACTGAATACTACCTAGGATAGGCAGCTACTACAAGAAACAAATGGTGTCTCAAAAAGATGGGTTATATGCTTAATCTATATCTTTGGGAGCACTTGGGGTCAACCGCAAATACATTTCAGAATATAGTTAAAAGAAAGAGATAGAGTTGGTAAGAAGAACAATAATTATGTCTTCAGTTGTTCATATCTAAGTGGTTTTCTGAATGTCATAGGGACATAACTGAGATTTTATCAAATATTGAAATGGACAGAATCAGCCTTTCTTTCTCCCTGTGTCCCATTTCTTTGATCAAAAATGTAAAAAAGAATTAAGGATTTGTGAAGGCAGCATTAATGGAAATAGCTTGTCTTCCCTGTTGATATTCGCTTTCCTCTTCTTAATCTAGTCTTATTTCACTTGGTAATTAACCTTTTGAATAATCTTACTTACATAGCTGGATTAGTCTTTGTTCTGACTCCATCCTGCTAAAAGGCACTATCTGGATTTTTGAAAGTGGATTTTATAAAGTCAACCTAAGGCAACCTAGCCTCTTTTTTTTAGTGTCACCAGAAGTTATTTAATAGAAAATCAAATTGTATCCAAATATGACAAGAAATGTTAAGAAAAGTGAAGGAACTGTGGTACAGTTTTCTTCAAGGAAAAGCAGTAAATGATAGCTTGGTGTAGCAGTTAAAGCATGTGGCTATAAATTGGAAGACCATGAATTAGTTTAGTGGTCCTCAAGCTTGGCAACTTTAAGACTTGTGGACTTCAACTCCCATAATCCTCCATTCTGGGAATCGAAGTTCACAAGTCTTAAATTTGCCAAGTTTGGAACCTCTGAATTAGTCTCACCTTAGGCATGAAGCCAACTGAATGACCTTGAGCCAGTCCCTGTCTCTTAGCCTTAGAAGACACTAGGAAACCACTTCCAAAATTCTTGCCAAGAAAACTGCTTGGAATAGTACAGGCAATCACTAAAAATCAGGAAGAAAGGAAGGAAGGAAGGAAGTCTAAGTTTCCTGCACTTAGATCAGAGACTTTGGACAGCAATTTTCAGAAGATCAAGTCGGAACTCAAATACTCATTAAGGCTTTGATATACTGTAAAGAAATCTAAACAATTCCTTTTATTTATACCAGTAAAAGCATTCTCTATTTAAATTCTGTTCACCACAGATTTAGAGAGAAAGTACTTAACTGTATTTTCTAGGCTGGGATGCTTAAAATCTGAATATGTTGATAATTCTATTACAGTGGTCATTCTATATCTTCAGAATGGGCATTAGATGGAATTTGTGGATAAATGTTTCTGTATTCCATGGTCTCAGTACTGAAATCCTTTTCTGACTTTAATTTTGAAGCTTGTAGCTCTTATTACTATTGATAAGATTTTTTTAAAATCCCTCTATGGGGATATGTATGTATGTTTGTGTGTGTGTGTGTGTGTGTGTGTTTAACTGCATTTTTTGCTTTTTTAATTGGGTATTTTCCAGATCCACAAGGCTAAAATTAATCTGTTAATATTACATAATTTTAGATAAGACAACACATTTTAATTGTCTGGATTATGTATGGGGAAGGACAAAGGAATTTAATACTCTCTTCTCCAGCAGTTCTATGGTAACTAGTAGTCATGCACAGAGCTCTCCAAACAGAAATACTGCACACCATTTATTAGCTTATCTTTTTCGACCTAACTAAAGGGTATAATTTGAATCTGGGATGCATCTATAGTTCCTTGATGAAATCTGTCTTCTCTTCAATCAATCAGTCTGACTGAGATCTTGTCCTCAGTTGCTCTTTGAATAAAGTTGATTTTTATTGAGTAAGACTCCATGCAAGCAGACAATGCTAAGTGATTAAATGACTTAAGTCATTAGGAGTCTAATACCTGTAGTTTTTATACTAGTAACCATGGAATCCTTCTGGATTGATTCACCATTTGGATCTTGCCTACAAGATCTTAGCTCTTGCCCTTTCTGTTGGTCTGTTGGTCTGTATTTGGAAAATGGCACTGGGAAAATAGCACATTCTGATCCCTATACTTTACATGAAGTAATTAGGGACAGTCATTTGGAGCTTTTGTGTAAGGTGTTATTAATGCATGAGGATATGCAGTTCTACTCACACTTATCATCCAACTCCACAGAAACAATTAACAAGTTTAATTTTCAGCTCTTAATGATTTAGGGCCTAATTCCATGAGATGAGTCTATCTCAATCCTTTTATGAACCTGCACAATTACCATGGATCACCAGGAGAGGTGAAACAAAATCCCCATTGCCAGGAATTCAGCATTTGGGTACTTGGGGGAAAACATCTCTTGTGTAAAGCTCAGGTAGATTATTTTGAATCCTTGCAGAGTCCACATCTCCATCTCAGAGATTTTCATAATTTATTGCTTTAATAATTATTTAATGTTCTTATTTTTAAAAAAAATTAATTGTACTGATTTCATGATATTTTATATTTTGTTTTATGTCTTCTGAAAGGCAATAAATAACTACTGGGCAATTCCTGCTTAGAAAACTAGGATTAATAGAAGCTGAAATTGTAAACTAAATCAATATAGAGAGCACATGTGTCCATATGACAGGTTGGATTAAAGCATCTGAATACTGAAAGTCAAGATCTTGGGTAAAAAATGTAGTAGATGATCTTAACCTTAGAATTTATTTGGAATAAAATCCTCTCTGATGCTCAGTATTGCAGAGGGAAGGGGAATATTCCTTTTCTCTCTCTCTCTCTCTCTCTACTTGGCAATTTTTATCTTTCACCCCAGAATCTTCCCAAATTAGAGTTGAGTGATGTATTTGTGGTACAAAATGTATTGAACATTTTTCTCTTTTCTCATTTGGCAAATTATCAGTGAACAGATCATGATTTTTACTAATTTGTTCATTATTCTCAATTGTTAGATGAATCATTTGTGGGAACAAATGTTGCTCTTGGAACAATGATCTGAAATGTAGCTTTTTCTGTAAATTCACTGTTCATTAAACATGCTTTTTAATGTATCACTTTCATCACCTGGCAACTCCGTGTGCATGTGTGTGTGTGTTACAGAAACATCCAGAACTTGAGCAGACTTTGTCTTCCTCGATTGTTTAGCTTGGATATGAATGGCTCCCAATATCTCAAAGATAATAGGCTGAAAGAGGAGGGAAACCAAATGGGAGAGAAGAGAGATAGGATGGAAGGGAAGGCATGGGCATGGGAAAGTATTTTGTTCTTGGTGAAAGCAGCTCCAGTGTTTGGATGGTTTCTGGTGTTTTGGTGGTTCTGGTATCTGGTTGCTGCACTTTAATGCCAGGTCAGCCTTTCTCGTCTCTGAAATGTGCCCTCCTGATTTCGAGTACCACATCAACCATAATTCTAGGGATGGCAGTTCTTACTCATCAGTCTCTGGTAGCTTCCATGGTTCCTGCACTAATACCATTACATGTGAGACTCTTCTTATGAGACTCAACTGTACTGATCAGTGGGATTGCTGCTCACATATCTTCTTCATTGCAGCTTAATTACATCCATGCCTGTGCTCAGACTGTGAGCTGGTGGTGGAATTTTCCAGGCTTATGGTTCTGGAATATTTCAATCTGTTGTCTCTTGACTTGAAGAAGTTCATGGCCACCATGACAGCCATGGACCTAGTTAAACTTATCTGTGACTTGACTCAATAGGTGTTTGTTGTGGCACAGACTGAATCTGGTACATTATGATCTGGATTTGGGGGGAGGGGTATTAACATCAATCCCCTGCCAAGACAGACCAGTTGGCTCTAGAGTTCTCCACTGTCCTTCAACAGATGGAAGTGGGTCTATTAGATCAGACTTCTCCAGGCTTCAGATATGCAGCAGTTTCAGAGAGAATTTGGATATTTTCCCAAAACTCTGACACACATACAGGGCTGAGCTTCAAAAATTTCAGCAACAGGTTCTCTGCCCACTGTGCGTAGGCATAGGGGGCATGGCCTAATTGGCCTCCTTCACCATGGGGAGGTGTTTTCACCTTCCTCAGGCTCCGGAGGCTTTCCTTGACCCTTTGGGATGGTGAAAATGGCTTCCCCTGGGCTCTGGAGATCCTCTGGAGGCCAGAAATGGAAATAACCCATTTCCAGCCTTCTGGAGCCTCTAAGAGGCCCATTTTTCACTCTCCTCCAGTCTCTTCATGTGCCCTGCATCCAAAATGGGCTGCATGGAGACTCCTGGGAACAGCGGGGTAGGGTGAGAGGGTCACCCTACCAGGGGTCGGATTTGGAGGTTCTTCGAACTGGCCATAACAATAGCTATGGGTTCTTCCAAACCTAGGTGAACCCGTAGAAGCCCACCCTGCACATACAGTAGTTTGACTGATATCCTCATGACTGCTTGGCATAAGCAAGTGACATGGGTGCTAGACCAAATTACACTTGTGCAGTCTCTGTGCACATGGATCTCATCAAGCACTATGGTTTACTAAGAAGCTCCAAGAGATAAAGCTACACAAGAAATGACTAGAGTATTTCTGGAAGAAGACAAAGAATGAATCAACTGAGCCCAAGTAGGAATCTATATTAGGACTTAATTTGTGGTGATGAGGGCAGTAAAGCATACTTCTTCACCCTTATTGCATGTTCAATTGAGTGGTCCTGTTTTGGGTGACCAGGTCCTTCATAGGAACTGGAGAATTCCTGCATTCCTTCCTGAATTCCTTCTCACTGTTTAAGGTTTTCAGGAAAGTAAATGGGTCCAAGCAGTGGTTAGTGCCTCTTTGCAGATGGGTGTGGTACCACTTGTCTTGAAGTAGGTAGTATGGACTGAGCTTAAGGCTGCTATAACCTCTTCAAAGAAAATGTGGGATAGTATTCTGCTGCTATAAAATGAACACATTTTAAGAAATATACAGCTAAATATCCTCAGATATACCCAGAATAGAATTCATAGAGACAGTGATTTAGGGGTGGAACTTAAAGTTCAGCAAGCGGGATTTTTATTTCTGTGCAATCAGCAAGAGCCAGACAATCAACCTAGCCAATTCAAAGACTTTGTATTGATTAATAATCACAAATGATTATGCTGCACTTTTCTCTTCTTATTTCTGCCTATGAACAGTGCGGAGACATAAGAATATATTGTGCCTTTTCATAACATATTAAAGCAATTTTGTGAGATCTAACATTTCATTTGAACCTGAACCATGATCAAATTGTTTTTGCTTTAGTTGCTTTAATATTAGCTTTTGTCATCATGCAGCTGATGCAGCAGGATTGATTGATTTTTAAATAAGCTTACAAGAACAAAATTGGAAGCTAGAGAAGTCACAGAATGGAACCACTGTAGCTGCAACGTCTTTTCTAATTCCAAGGGAATCAGGGGAAGAGCAGCCTTCTGTAATCCATCTACATAGGTCCAATCTTTTTCTTTAACTGAAACAGTAAAATTAAACAAATAAATCAGGAAATGCCAGCTTTCATCACAAAGATACCTACCCGGATGAATACTAACTATGGTTCAGAATAAGAAGGATTGAAAATTTCATGTGCAATCATGCACATTCAGCGGAAAAAAAAAAAAGATGATGGGGAGACATAATAAGAGTCTTTAAATATTTAAATACCTGTTAAAAGATTAATAATAATAATAATAATAATAATAATAATAATAATAATAATAATAATAATAATAATATCGGGTGGTGCAGTGGCCTAGAGGTAGAGCTCTTGCCTCACAATCAGGAGGCTGTGAGTTCAATCCTAGGTAGA
>JANHFN010002912.1:161101-172313 GCA_032468175.1 Toxicocalamus goodenoughensis | reverse complement strand
GAATGTTCTCCACCTTTTCATCAGTTTTTCCTGTTCTTTGTTCAATGTTCTCTGTTCTCTTTTCAATATTCTCTGTTTGTATATTTTGAATTCCTTGCATAATCATCTGCAGCATCACCTTTTCCTGTTCTTTTTCTTGCTGTAACATTGTCTGTATTGAGCGTTGTCCTCCAGATGGTGAAGAGGAAGAAGTAGAAGTTGAAGGGACAGCCGCTATTAGTTTCCTACTCATTTCAGACAATTCAAAATCTTCAGGTTCTTCTAGACCTTAATCCACTGGTGAAATAACCAATTGTAATTCCAAGTAAAAATACTGGGAAAAAAAGAAGCCAAATAATAGTAATGATTAAAAAAAAGTTTCTTCAGGTTCTTGTATACCTAAATTCAATTGATTGGTTAGATAGCAGTAAAAACTCAAAAAAGGAAGAAAAGACCATAAACAGAAAAAGGGGAAAATTGTTAAATCCTGAAAGAGGCAGAAAAATAGAAAATAAAAAACTAAAGAAGAAAAAAAGTAGTTCTTCAGGTTCTTCAACACCTTAATCCAATTAAAAAGTCTCAGGTATAAAAAGATATACAAAAAAAAGGAAGCCACAAAAAAAAACCAATATGGAAGGTAAATTTAAAAAAAAACGAGAGAGAGAAAAAAGAAAAGAGACTACTCCCTTAAAAGAAAAAAAAGAAGGAAAACATTAATACTAAAACTTTTCCTTTAAAATAAAATGCAAACATAAAAATTAGATTTCAAAAACAAAAAGAAAGACAAAAACAAGTTCCAAAAGGCCAAAGATCCAAATAGCTATTACAAGAAGTAAACTAGTAAGGAGACGGTTTGTTAAAGTAAGAAATAGCCCAGCTTAAAGAAAGTAGAAAGAGCACACTGCACCTTATTTAATTATCCAAGGCTTTTGTTAAAATTTATAACTCTGTTCTCTAGAGTCTTATTGTCTTTTTTTTTTGTAAACTTCAACACCAGACTTCAACTACTGATAGAAACCCAGAAGAGCACCTGCAATAACACTCTCCCATGCTCTTCCCTCTATCTTATCAAACAGGCTCAAAGTCCTTGAAAAAAAGTCTCAGATCTTTCTCAGCTTTGTCTGGTCAAGAGAAAAAAAAAGACATACAATATATCCAAACCTCTGTTGGCAGTGTTTCAAAGTGTCTTCTGCTTTCATTTCCCCTTCCTTTTCCAAACAAGATATAATAAAAATTAATTAAAAATGGAAAAAGATATTTAAAAAGATGACTAGAAGGGAGTCTCTAGTCAAAAATATTATAAAGTCAAAAAGGAGAGAAAAGATAGGTAGAAAAAAACCCAGTCCAGTTTCAAAATATAAAATCATATATAAAAAAATCCAACAAAGAGAAAAAAAGTATTACTTTGACTGTTTAAAAATCGCCGCTCAATCACTTCTTTTTTTTTCTTTTTTTTCTTTTCCTTAGGATGTCCTTTCAAATCTTAAAGTAAAGAAAAAATTCTCACCAAACCGGCACACTTTCTCTTTCCATTTTCTTCCATTTCGGAGCTGTCCCAACTTCAGCAGTTTTAATGGTTGCCTCTTTGCCGCTGGCAAAAAGAGCTTCTCCTGGATCTACCAGGGACTTTGCAATATCCCTGGGATCAACAGGATGCTCTCTTTACATTCACCATCTCTTTGGGATGGTTTAGATCTGTTTGGACCATCCAGGAGCAAAGATATCAGCAGCGATCTCAGACCTCCGAGGTTGCATGCCATATTGTCATGATGCCAGCTCCGCCCTCCCTCATATTTCACTTTCAATTGTAGTCTTAAGGCTACAATTATCTTGGCTAAAACCTGACCAAAGAAAAAGGAAGGGGATGATGTCCTATTTCCAGTAAGTGGAATGCAGGATATACTTGTGCCTGGCTGTACTGAAAAATGGAATAAACAATTTGCTTTCAAAATACTTTTGATGTCCATATTTCTCCCAGTTTTGCAACTTAGTGTTCACTGATGCAGAACTTAATTTCATTTGATACATTTAACCAAATCATATCAAAAGCATAATTCAGAATAAAGCTGAAAGGGACCTTGAACATCTAGTCCAGTCCCCTGCTCAAGCTGGAGATCCTATACCATTTCAGACAAGTGACTGTCCAGTCTGTTCTTAAAAACCTCCAGTGTTGAAGCACCTACATCTTCTGAAGTAAAGCTGTTTTATTAGTTAATTGTCCTCACTGTTAGTAAGTTTCTCCTTAATTCCAGATTGCTTCTCTCCTTGATTAGTTTCCATCCATTATTTGTCCTCTGGTGCTTTGGAAAATACATTGACCCTTTCCTGTTTCTGGCAGCTTCTCAAATACTGGAATATTCCTATCATGTCCCCCCTAATCTTTCTTTTCTCTAAACTAGCCAAACCCAAATCCTGCAACCATTCTTCATATATTTTAGTCTCCAGGCCTTTAACCATCTTAGTTTCTCTGTTTTGTACTGTTTCCAAGTCTCAACATCTTTTTTGTAATGTGGTAACCAAAACGAGACACAGTATTCCAGATGTGGCCTTACTAAGGCTTTTTAAAGTGGTACTGATACAGCACAAGATTTTTATTCTATGCCTGTTTATCCAAGCAAGGATTGTATTAGCTTTTTTGGCTGCTGCTGCACACTGCTAACTCATGTTTAAGTGATTATCCACTAGGACTCCAAGGTTCCTCTCACAGTTACTGTTTTTGAGCCAATGTTCATCTAGACTGTACTTGTTTGTACCTTTGGTTTTTCTGCCCAGGTGTAAAACTATGATTTTCTCCAGATTAAATTTTAATTTGTTGAATTGCGGCCATTGTTCAAGTCTGTCAAGATCTTTTTGGATTCTGACCTTGTCTTTGGGGTGTTGGCTATTCCTGTCAGCTTAGTGTCATATGAAAATTTGATGACTTTTCCTTCTATTGCCTCATCTAAGTTATTTATGAAGATATTGAAGAGTACTGGGCCTAAGACAGAACCTTGTGGTATCCTACTGCTTACTTCCCTCTATGTAGATGTAGTATCATTAAGGATTACTGATTGAGTATGGTTTGTTAGCCGGTTACAAATCTATCTGGTGGTGATGCTGTCTAACCCACATTTTTCTATCTTACCAAGAAATAGACTGTGGTCTACTTTGTCAAATACCTTGTTGAAGTCTAAATATATTAAATATACATAGTTAAAATAGATTACTGGAGGAAACTAAAGGTAGAATTAGATTACACTTTACCATTATATAATATTTGCTTTTCTTTTAATTTCAAAGTTTATTGTATCATTTTGCGTCTTTCAGATTAAAGTGAGTTTAAATTAATAATAGTCTCTTTTTTTAAAAAAATGCTAAATTAAAAGAGATGTATCTTTAATTCAAACATTAGCAGGCAATGAAAATCAACAGTCCGCAATTGTAAACCAGATAAATCTTTCCTATATTGTATGATACTTCTTTTCATCATTTCCTCCTCGCCCCATCATAAAAATCCTTAGTACTTTATTCCAAATAATCAGAACATGGCCCAGAACATCAGTCTGACTTTCTTAAATTTATAATCTATCCATGTCACCATCAAGATAGATGCTGGATGTTTTATTGATTTATTTAATTTATAAGTTTTTAAGGATCTTTAGCCGAGATACATTTATCCAGTCATTCTAAGAATTCTATTAATATTGGCTCAGAATGTGATGACAATAGTATGTGACCAACTCATATGGGTTAATGTTCTACTAATAAGGTGATTGTAGCAAGCATTTTTTAAATATTATCTGAGGCATTATGCTAGAATAAATTTTGCTATAATTACCTTATTTTAAATTATTAAGAAATTAACTTGGTAAGCAACCAAGCAATGAAACATTCAAATTAAATATTGCCAAGTCACAGAAATTACTGATCACTTATTCTAACTTCCCATAAAAAGGATTACTTGTCCAGGACATAATTATTCACTTCAAAACATATAATGTGATATGTCTTTTAATTTTGAAGGACCTTTCTTCATCCCACCCACCCGCAAAATAAATACATTTATATTTGAGAGAAAATTGTTTTAGAAGTGAAAAATTTGCTTGATTATTATAATTAAGCTTCAGCACCAAGAACTTAATACTGTAACAAATCCTACTCGAACATGGCATAATTAATAATAATATCACCATATTCATAACTTGATATTATTTACACCATAGTTAACTGGCTATAGGACACTTTACAACTTTTTTCCTTTCTCTTTTTTTACCATCTGCAAAATCAAACTTGCAGTTAACTTGAAATAAATAATTCAAATAATTATGAATAATCAACTTGACGCACAAGCATATCAGGAATTTAGTGTATCCTTATTTCTATATGTTCTTCATCATCACGTCCCTCCTGCAGTTCCCACTCTGCAGCGTCCTGAACTATCGTCTATTCTGTTGCATTCTGTCATCACTGTGTTTATTATTTTGCTTTTATTTAATCAAAATGACTGTTTTGACTGATTTGCATATTTATAGGATAATTGATTAATAATTGATGAGAAGGCCTGGGGCAGGTGGTTGAGCATAAAAACATTTAGGACAAAGCAAAATGAAAGGTATAGATCCCCAGGCTGATGTGCATCAATGGGAGGGATTTAGTGCTGTAAAAGAAGGAGAGTAAAGCATGGATAAACTCAGAAATGAATGTCACAGGCAAAATATGATTTTACTGATTTAAATATTTAATCAAATTCCAAAAGTCTGCTCTATTTCAGTCCCAGAGGCTGACTATACAGCTGTAAACCAGGGAAATGGAAAATTCTGTTCTTAGAATGGAGAAGAAAATGAGACAGAATCATGAAGGTAACCAGATTTTGGACAGTTTGGCTTCTGTATCAAAATGTTCTCATTGAGTTACAGAGTGCCTTACCCTCCAGAAGTTAAGCAGAATGTAATCAAATCAAATCTTCATTATGATGATAGACCTGCATAAGGAGATTGAGGCTCAGTCAATTAAAAAGTATAGAAGATACATAAACAATTATGAAAGGATATAAAATATATTAAAATAAAAAGTGTGTATGTGTTTGTACACACACATCTAAAAGAATCTAAAAGGTTGGGGAGGAGCATTAGATGGATATAAGGGAACATAAAGGGTAGGCTGTAGAAGATTATATCTATCAAATAATAGAGTATTCAAATATGGCAAACTAGATGCTTACGGCACAAATCAACATTCAACAAATTTTAACTACTGCTGTACAGAATGTGGCAACACTATATGTTGTACCAGGATTGGTATCTGAAAGCTGCAGAGGTGTTATGTGTTATGTCTGTGTTATGCAGTAATGGTGAGACAAGGCTGGTAAAAAATGTCTCTGTAATACTAAGATGACCAACTATTTTACAATGAGAAGGACACAAATAAATTGAAGAAAAAAATATCGTAAATAAAAAGAACATTTTATTCATTGCAACAATAATACAGAATACACTGTATTATACACTGCCGTGTCCTGTTTTGGTAAGAAGTAAACAAAACCACTTGCACATAGCGCACTCTCTCAAAAAATTCTCCTGTACGGAGCGCATGCATCTCATAATTGCATCTTCACGCACTGTACCAAACCTTGACGAATCGTCATGTCAAATACAAATACATCACATCACATGCAACGGATCTGATCGGCATCAATCAAATACGCAGATTTACAGACTAGTCTTCAAATATCAAAAAAAGAGGACATGTAGGAAGACACTTTTTGATAGAGGACAGAACTTACAAAAGAAGGACTGTCCTCCCTAAAGAAGGACGATTGGTCACCTTACATGTTCTGTGTTTTTTTTTTCCTGTGTGTCCACAGTTACCAGGCCATTGTCTTTTTTAGGTAGTGATTATTCCTGTATTGGCCTTCAAGGATAACAGAGAGAAGGGCATGACATTGTGCCAGAATAAAGTCCCTCCAGTGTTTAGATACTTCAAGCTTAGTTAAGGCTGTTAATCTTTTTTTTATATAAGGACAATGATTGCGAGTCCTCAGTTCTTGGTCATAGTTGCTGATGAGACTGAGACCAGAATGGGGATCCAGAATTCCAAGTTTTTTTTACTGGTCCTTTTCCTGGATTTTTCTTGTTTTAGATGAGAGCTGTCAAATTCGTGGCCCACAGGCTGGTTGCGTCACATGTTGGCCATGCCCAGACCCAATTTAGTGAAGGGGAAAAAAAGTAACAATATGTCTCATGATGCTGCCTTGACATGCCAACTGGATACCCCTGTGTTAGACAAACAGCAAGATTCTTGATCTCACACATTTTGATGTGAGATTCTGCCATAGGATTTTGTTCATTTATGTGAGTGGTGGAAAGAGATACTTGGTTAAAAGCCAGCAATGTGTGTTTAAACATTTCTTGAACTAGGTAAGTAGTGTGAATATCTTTCAAATCAATTCTGTTGGATTACTTGGAGAAATTGTTTTTTCTGTAGCACGGTAGTTCAGTACATGGCTACACCAAATAAGGCCCTGTTTTAGATTCCCGATTGACATCATAAGAAAGGCTCCAGAATGCCAGAATGCCAAAATGTGGGCAGTTTCTGTTGCTATTTTAACCCTCAGATTGCCACAGAGGATTTGAAGATCAAGGTTCGTAAGCTATTAGTCTTAACTACAATCTCGTTTAGTCATTGTAGTATAAAAATAAAAGTTTTTGCAGATAAAAGGCTCTTGAAAATGTAGAGTAATGAATGTAGTTGGGGACAAGGGGTTGCAAGAAACTTGTTCCAGGGAGATATGTCCAGTATTTCACTGTTCCAGAGAGTGATTTGAGCTGGATCTTTGCAGGTTAGGAAGGAAGCCTGCCTTGTTACTGTCATATTTTGTGTTGTCACTGAGGTAATGGGAGTCAATTCTCATATGTTTCCTCTGCTTTATTGATATTATTGGGCATCAATATTACTGGGACTGGTCCATGTTTTGTTTTGTTTTGTTACCCATGTGGAATGTATTTTTAGGCTATAGGGCTGAGGTCAGTCACAGGTCAGGAGCTTATTTTAAGAGGTGCTAATTTATTTACCTCTCCCATTTTGACTCCTCCTTCAAAATGTATACTAAAATTGTTTATTATACATATCCTATTTTGAATATAAGAAACAGCTGTTTAGATGGTATCCCAAAGTGGAATAAACCAAGGTCTTTGTGAAATTTGGCGATGATGATGAGAAATAGCAGTTTGGCTTCTATTTTAAAAAACTCTTTTCTTAAATTTCTTAATTTACTCAAATATAAGGATCACAAATTTAATTAGAGATAAGTGAAGAAAAGTGAAAGCCATGACAATAATTCTGCTTTTGATTCCATATGCAGAAATTTACTGAACTGAGAATGGAATCTTATTTTAATACTGTCTATACAATAGTGTTCTTTCTCTGCAAAACAGAAAAATCAGTTGTAAAACTCTCTATCTGCTCTGTAATCTGCTCTCTTCACTCTGTAAGTGAAGTCTAGATGGTTATTATAATCTATTTACTTTTTCAGTAAGAACAGAGATTGGCAATCAATCATCCATAGGTTCTAAGGTTATAAGGCAGGGATGTCAAACTCGAATCGTCACAGTGGCATCATGTGATGTATCGAGACTTTTTCCTCCTTTGCTAAACTGGGCGTGGGTGGCCAGTGCTTGATGCATCCAGTCTACAGTCCGTGAGTTTGACAGCCCTGTTCTAAGGGATTACCATGTCCTAAAATCTGCCTTAACCTTGATTAAATAAGCCAAATTTATATTCCTTCCCTAACTTTTTGAAATTCTTAATAAAAATTACCATCTTAATTCTTAATCCCTTCAAATAAAGAACTGCTGCATGATTTCTTGTCATCTTTTTTTATCTTTGCCCCCAAAATGTTTTGAAACTTCAGCAAGCCTATTTTGAACATAAAACAAAAAATTATCCTTTTTGGTCAGGAAATCCTTCAAAACTTTTAACAGATTTCTTTTGTACATTCAGTTAAAAAAATCACGCCTCTTTTCTGGTTTGATGTGTCTCCCTTACGCATCTTTCTTGTTCTATTTGAAAATCCAGTACATCTTTTTCTGCATTCTTGCTCATTACTTGCTACATGTCTTTCTACATTCACATTAATTTCACATTTATCCAGAGTATCTTGTTTTTCTTACATTGCTTCCTTAACTATGCAGCTATCCATCATTTCTGAGAGTTTGAAAGACCATGTGTCATATGCTTCCATAAATTTTCATTGTTCATTTTTTCTTTTTTTTCCATTTCTCTGTTATTATTTTAAAAGCAATGAAAGAATAAATAAATAAATTGAAAAAGCTCAGTTGGAATATTTCTTCCATTCTTTTGTTATCCTCTAGCTCCTTCTAATATTTAATTTTTAAACTCTGCTTATTTTGTTTTGATTTTTTAAAAAGTAAACAATAACACTTTTTCACCAAGGGAATTCTTCCAAAAGCTTTAAATTGCTATTACAAGTCCATTTCAGCCCTTATTTTATTGTTAAACTTTCTAAAATCCATATTGTTAGCACCCCTTTGCTGTTGCTGTTTACTATAAAAATATTTTTCAAAAGTTTTTGAAATTGTATTTTAAAATTATTTCTCGAAGAAGATGACTCACCTAGTAAATACAATATAATTTAACATTCAAAAGGGACTTAATTCTTCTAAAGCAATAACAAAAAAGCAAAAATGGTTCCTCCCTCAATTTTCAGATTCTCAACCCTTAAGCAAACCATGAAATGGCAATTCCAGAGGTTTATTCATAAGGACTGGCTATGCAGGGTCAGCAGAGGAAAGATCCATAATGGCAAACTTTATGTCCATTTGAGAAACTGTATGATTTATTTCTAAATAGTCTACAGATAAAAGTATGTCTATTTAAAATGTTCAACAATAGCCCAAGATGAGCAAATCATTGCAATGTATCAGTGTGAGGTTACTTACTGTATTATTAAATAACCATATGATGCATTATGGAATAAAATAAGTCATTAAAACCTATTGTTAGATATTTATTTATTAATGTTATCAATACTGGATTAAATGATAGAATGTGATATATGGTCAGAAGGTGATTCCCAGGAGTGAGAGGATGCATTCCCAAGAAGTAAAAGGTAACTCAGCCTGAATATTATGACAAGAATAGGGTGAAGCAGCCCTTCCTGTTCATTCACAGAGTAAATGGTAGATGATGATAGTAGAGTTTTCATCTGGAAAAAAATATGTATAGTTGTGAAGCAATAAAGAATCTGCCATGTTTTGGGCCTGACCTAGATTCTTTATAATTCCTTTCAGATTTCATGCAGTTCTTACTGTAATTCATGAACTGAAAATATATATAAAAAATACTAGCAATCTTTATTTGACTAACATTATACTTCATTTTCTGTAATATCATCAGGAAGGGATACTTCTAGGCCAGGAGTGTCACAACTCATGAAAATCTATTATTACATACAGACACACACACACACACACACACACCACAAAGAATGCATAAATAATGGTTGTATATTGAAATAAATGCAGGTATGGCTAAAATATATAAAACTGATATACATCAGAAATAGAATGATGCATTAAACCCTATTCAAGAGAGCTTTCAAAATGTGACACTGAAAAGTAAGTAAATTAGCTGGATAAAGTTGCATTCAAAGTGAAAAAGTGGGACTACTTTAAGAAGTATCCTTGTCTTGTTCTTGAAGATTTTGCAATTGTTATTACTGCACTTTATAGCATCAATTAAAAAAAATCAGTTCATAGAGTGCTTTTATGTACATAAGAGAAATCCCTAGCTGTCTTTGAAAGGTACATAAAAAGAGACATATTTTTTGGAAGTAAGCCATAAGAGATGATGGAAGTAAACAATACCCTTTTCTGAAGCAGCATTTCCAATTGCATTATCTGACTCCATGACAGTGAATGCTTTGTTTGTACATTTAACTATAAGAATGTGTGATTGACTGTTACTTTTCCTGTATGTAAAAACAGCTTTGTGAATCAGTCTTGGAAGCAGACTCAACGTGTGTAGAATTTAAGCATTGAATTTTCTCCCCTCTCATGGAAGATTTCTATCAATTTTATATGGCTGCCCATCTTACAAGAATTGACTCTGGGCAGTGTGCATCAAAAATATAAAACAATAAACATGCCAACTGATATTAAAAAGTGTTTTTTAAAAAATATCAAACTTGATATGTGTTCTAAAATTTTTCCCTTTGTGCATTCCTTCTTCTAACCTGTCAGTTTCCATAGATGCTGGCACTGTAAATCTCAAAATGAATCTGGCTAGAGATTCTGAAATTTCCAAGACAAGTTGCAGAAAGCTGTCCTACATGTTTGGTGGCTGCTGTCAATAAATGTGAGAAGAGTACAGTGTAAGAATCCCAAAATATGAAATATTAACTACAGCAGCCTTATATTGTATTTTATGTAACACTGAAGTAAAATTTGTTCTTCAGTTTTCCCAAAGTTTTCTTCCTTTGCTGAAACAAACAGCACAAAAAAACATTTATGTTTTAAAAATTAATTTTCAGGATGCTTTGTATTTTTTGGGGTGATGGTGATGGTATCTTTGGGCTTATGTTAATAGTTCCAAAATAGCCTCAGATGATTCCTCCCCCACATACTTCACAATTATTCTATAGCCTCTCAGTGGTTCTTGCTTTCTGAGATGAAAAGATCATAGGAGATGACCCTTCATGGCATCCTTCCTTTCCTTGGAATTTAGCTGAAGCAGTGGATGTTAAGAAGTCAGCAATGTAGTCTGCTCAAAAATATATCTCTTTTCCAGATATCCTTTGACACTTCATAACTATATTTCTTCTTTTTTGCAAAACTATATCAATATACTCAGGGGTGGGATTCAAAAATTTTAACAACCGGTTCTGTTGGCGTGACTTAGTTGGTGGGCGTAGCTTGGTGATCATGTGACTGGGTAGACATGGCTAGGTGGTCATGTTATTGGCTGGGTATGGCCAACTCAATATCACTCACATCAAGGCACACATCTCTTCGCCTGGCCTCTCATGACTGTGGGGATACTGCAACAGCCGTAAGTGTGAAAAACAGCCATAAGTCATTTATTTCAGTGCCATTGTAACTTTGAATGGTCCCTCCACACAAGCAAAGTACCAGCAAAAGAGGGGAAAAAATTCCAGAGATGTTTCTGAGACAGGAAGTCTAGTCCTGCCAAGAATGTAATAAGGGTTAATGGAGAGGCAGTTTCTGTAAGCAACACC
>JANHFN010002912.1:51955-64137 GCA_032468175.1 Toxicocalamus goodenoughensis | reverse complement strand
GCCAAAACCAACCAGGATGGACACGGGTCCAATAAACATGTGGTGGCGTTCAATCTCCCCAAGATCCTGTCCATGTCGTCGGGAGTCACAGGATCAAACCCATCCCAGATGATCTCCCCAATCTATATGCTCTCTTTGAGGAGAGGAATATTTTGGGGGGTATTTTATAAAATTGGAGAAAAATTGCAAGAAAACCTAACTGTATAGAATTAGATAGGGCACATTTTCCAATGTAAAGGAAGGATTCTATTATATTGTGTTTATATATCCTTCCTTTTCTTTCCTTTATTACCTTTCTGTACACAATAAGAAGGAATGAGTGTTTGAAAGAGTTGAGCTTTTTTCAGATCTACGATGTAATGGTATGCCTATTCTAGCTTTTTTAGGACTTACTATGTATGTCTTTTGGCTTTGCGTATTTAAAACAGACTGTGCAAAATGAAAGATCAGGAAAGATCAGTGCTCTTCTTTTGAAAACATGTACTGGTGTTTAGGAACATATTATAAGTCTTGTTGGAATTACAGAATATACAACTGTAGGATTGGATATAACCTCTGCAAAAGACAAACTGTGCTTTCAAAATTCATTTAGGATAATAAAAATAAATATATGATAGCTTGGAAAGTGGGAAATTCCAGAATACTAAGTATCCAATTGTATTATTGTGCATATTCTTTTGAATTGTGATTTCATTTGCTTGCTGACAACAATGATGTATTTTAAATGTCAGTTGAACAATTATATAGCCGCTTTCCTATATAATTATTAAAATTGAAAAAGAAAGATGAATGACTTTTTCCAGAAAACAAATACACCTTTTGATTTATTAACAGACATTAATTTATTAATTAATTATTAATTAATTATTAATTAACATTAATTAACATCAAACATTAATTTATTATTTAGTATGTCTAAATACTGATTCAAATAAATTCCATAGACATCATGACTTATACTTTTGTGATTTTATAAGCTGTTTTAAACATTAATAAGGAGTAGGAAAAATTGTTTAAGTTGGAAAGCAGAAAAATAGTTATCTGAAAAAAAAGTTGGGAAGAAAAATATTAGAAACATGTTTAAACACAGAAGACTATCCTGTAATTTTCAGCAATTCATTCATTATTCTTTAAAGAAAGGAAAAATAAAAATAAATGAATTTTTGTTAATTATTTTCTTAAACTTTCCAAACTTAGGATTCATTCCTTCAATTTTTATCTTGCAACAATGTGAAGGGGACTGAAATAATAATGTAATAACATAACAGATTAAACATAAACATACTAACTGGCTAATTGAACCTGAGCTCTCAGTTGTAGTGCAACACAATATCCACTATATTACAATTTTGCTCTATTGTGTTCAGTAATCTTTGGTTAAGTTATATTTGACACTCATTATTAAAAACTGGAAACCTGGATTACATAGCACAGATAATTCTACATAGTGGATCATCCTGTATTTATTCTTTCATATTTTCACTCATACATCAAGTATTTTGTTTCCATGTTTATGCATGATCTGAGCAATTCAAACATTAACATACATTTCAAAATATATTGTGCTTGAATAAATCCTATATTTATTCAAAAATATGTCCCAATGTACATACAATAACAATTATTCCTGCAAGATTTGAACTCAAGGCATTTCTTTGTCAGATATCTTTCTCGCTCTATCAAAATATATATCTTCTAAAGTTCTATTCATTTGCAAATTAGTAATTATAACAAAAAATGTTTTTAGAACTTTCAGTGAAATTATATGTGTGTTTGTACACAGACATAGACACATCTTTCATTGCCGTGCTTTCATTCTTTGAGGTGAATTAAAATTTCTACCACCACCAACACAAAAAAAAAAGTCTACTACTTTTTATTTGATTTCTCAAAACATGCTTCTCTGCAGGATGTAAGGATATTTTAAGATATTATAAGAATATACCAGAACATTTGACATTTTCCCTGTTTCTAATTATTCTTAAGAGCCTCAGTGGCACAGTAGTTAGGCCATTTGCCTTGACTATTGGCTGGCTGCAATTTTGTAGTTCAAATCCCACCAGGCTCAAGGCTGACTCAGCCTTCCATTCTTCTGAGGTGGGTAAAATGAGGACCCAGATTGTGGGGTGCGATATGCTGACTCTGTAAACCTGCTTAGAGAGGGTTGTAAAGCAGTATGTAAGTCTAAGTGCTATTGCTATTAAGCATTCAATTTCTAGGGTATATTACAATGTTATGAATTCTATTTGCCTTGGCTATTAATATTAGATTTAAATTCTGCCTTTTCACTTAGGAGTTCAAGTGCTTCCTCTTCCTATATTTCCCAATAACAACTACAACCTTAAGGGATAAGTTGAGCTGAGAAAGAGTGATAGGCCAAAAGTCATTAAGTAAGCTAGTGTGGCTAATGGTATCTGTTCTGCCTGGTTTCAATCCAAGCCCTTATTCATTACACTGCACTACATGTACACTGCAATAGTATTGAGTGATTGAGGAAGATATGAGTTCATATCTGCAAGTGTCCTTAATCTTGTAAAGGACTGAAAAAAAAACCTTTAGTTTAACAACAATTTTCATAATGATATATGATGTTATATCATTTATGGGTTTTGCATCAAAATAAAATTGAACCAATTAATATGGAACCAATGGGCCCCAAGGAAACCAGCCTTATTATACCATGCTTGGGACTGATTCTGGGTCCTGTTTCAGAAAGATATTTTGAAAGAGAACTCAAGTGAGATGCTGCAAAGTACCGTACTGGATTGCAATATTTTTTCCTATCATTTATTATTCTTTGGCAATCCTTCCTAGAGTAATTTTTCCATATCTGTCCTCTATAAACCCTATCCAATTTTAATCAGAGTAAGGTTAACACAGTATTCCACACTTTTACTAACCAGAATACATTTACATATGTGGTTATTAAATTTGTAAAAATTTTATGTATTCCAAGATGTAAGATTACATTTACACACTTGTATTTTTAGACTGAATTTATTCAATATGATTAGATTGCATAATATTATTTAGCCATTAATTTACACAAAATATAGTGTATAATTGGAACAACTTTATTTTATCATACAATGTTGATTAATAAAATAACTCTATTATTCTGGAATATGGGCACTTATCAGTTATCAGTTTATGAGATAAATACAGTTTCTTACTGCTAAATTATTGAAAGAAAACAAGGAAACACACTACAAAATAGATAATTCAGCATTATCTATAGCCCATTATGTTATTGGGAAAATAGCTAGGAAATACCTGACAACTTATCACCCTTGGAATCCTTGACTATGATGCTAAAATTTGAATGTAAACTTTTCAGTGTTTTTAGAACTTAATAATTGCTTTTCCATGTTGGCATTTCACCATATTCTGCTATGTACCAAGAAAATAAATTATCCTCAACTGATGAATTAAGTTTCCAGGAATATTTATGTACATTAAACTAGCCATCTCAACAAGGTTGAGAGCTAGAGTAAAAAAAGGAGCCACACTGGAAATATCTCACAAAATGGAGAGCTCTAGTTAAATCTTATTTATTCATCATTTATACATGCTGAATAAAATATACAGAAAGTGTGTGCTCCTTGGATTGACTCTTTGAGATAGCAGAGTTGTTTTTTCTTCATCCACTCTGAAAAGTATCCTCCTCTTCCTTCTATTGAAAGCTATCTAAGAAAATATAAAGCAAGACATTTACTTTATAAAACAATCCTAATAGATTGTGATTTTTTCCCCAAAAGAATCATCTAGCATTACTAGATTCTGGATAAAGCTAATGGTGTTGTTTTTCAGTGTAACAAAGCTTTACAGCTCATTTTGTTTTTCTTCAGGACACATGACAATTACATTAGCTTCAATAAAAAAGGTTAGAAATTTAGTTACAAATCAGAAACAGAACTCCATGTATCAGTCTTTGTTATGAGTGTATCTGCAAATTTGCCAACTCTGATCTATACCCAGTTAAACCAGGAGTAAACAAATTATTCATCATGACTTTATTTGTCCTTGTTTATCTTACAATGGAAAGACATTTCTTGCAATATATATTATTTTATCTATCCTATACCATAGATTAGAGACAGTTATTATAAACAAAGGCCAAAAGGCAATTTTAACATGCTCCATTTATTTTAAAAAATATCTTTATAGATACATAAAAGTTTTCATATACAATCATTCCATAAAGCCAGGAAAACCTTATCAATAAATTGATCACTTCAAAAATTGAATCAGCCAACACCTGCCTAGAAATGTGAGCATGTGGTTTGCATATTTATAGCAGCAGCCTGATTTGTGCCTTAAGCTTTAATTATTCCCTAAAACATAGCAAACATATTCTCACAGATTGTTTATTTTCTCTTTGGGGGTTACTAGTACTATTAACATTAAGTCTCTAAATTCTTCTCAGATTGAAGAATATTAATCTATCCTTCTTCTATCTGTGAGGCAAATTATTGGGATACTGAAAAAGCATCCCAATAATTCTCAATAAGTATCCCAATAAAAGTATCTGAAAAATCAAAATTTTGGTGAATTAACTTTGGTGAATAAAGTCTAATTTATATTTTGACTGGGAATGATACTTCATCCTTGTATTTAGACAAGTCTGATTTTTTTAAATTCTATTTTTCATCCAGAGAACAATGGCTCTATACTAAATATGTGCATTAGAAAAAGGTAAATAACATCACTCTGCTGAGCTTAAACTAGGAAGTAAATAAATAAATTATCCTTGAAGCCTTCCTAAATCATTTTAACTGCGTGCCATCACTCCAGCAGTACTTGACTATAATATAATCATATTTTGTCTCCATTAGTTACTTTTTAACCCACTTTCTTCTCCTCCTTTTCCAATTCAATCAAGACATAAACCTTAATGATAATATAACCTGTTCAGTCAAATTTTAGAAAGCCATACACGCTCTGACTTGATTGCTGCTTGTCCCTTTTTACAGAACACTGGTGGTCAAAGCTGAATAATGGATGAATATCCATCTCCTTCCTCCATTTTCCCTTCTGTCTTTATAATACTTGAGCAGATGATAGCTTAGTTGCTGTGCAGATTTATCTTTTTCTGAAACCTACTCTTGATCAACTTCATTGCCTCTAATGACATGACAATATGTTCACATTTATAACAGCTTGGTAGGTTTTTTTTCTCCTATTCAGACACATGTTTTTTCAGGATGTAATGAAAGAATTATTATTTTTCATCCAGCATCAGAATTCTGTACAAATCTTACTTATATATCTTACCAAATAAAATAAAATTCAACTGTTTCTAGATCACCATCTAGTCTTGCGTCATGAGGATGGGAGCAATTACCTATGGCTACCATTCACTGAAAACCTTGTTGAACATCCAAATATGTTTCTCCAAAAAGCAACTGGACTTCCTTCATTTTTTTCCTTGAAAAAGTTTCATTTCTCTCAACATAGAGGGGCAAGTTATATTTTAAAGAAAGTGAATGAGAACTGGGCACAAAGCTGCCATTTTTAGATAAAAGCTGTAATTCTTGTGGATATATCCATATGTGCAGAAAGCATGAATTTGTATCATCTAGGTTATTATGAACCATTACTGTATGAAAGAGCTTCCTATAGACTGAAGATCCAATGAAAGATGAGAATGGAAAAGTCAGATATGAAGGCAGTATTCTTTATAAATGTGATTTGGGTTGAAATATCTTTCTTGGTAACAGGAAATAATAGATGAGATCAAGAAAAGAGATAACAGAAAAAAATATTGGACAATTTGAATGCAACATAACTGATAAGGATAGGAAAGGTGTATTTCCTTCAGTTTAATTGATTCATACATTGCTCATACATACATATAGCAACATAATGAATATAAATATTATTTAATTTCCTTTTATTAAGTAAAATGAACAAAGAAAAGGAAAAATGTAAAGAAAATGAAACTAGCACACATGTAGCCATTTGACTTAAGATCTATGGAGATTCTCAATCATCCAGGTCATCATTGTTCCAAAGTGCTTTTCCAAAAGACAAGTGAATTTTCTTGGGGTGGTTTTCCTTGAAAAGGTTTTGCTTCTTATCAGACAAACTGAGAACTGAAGAAACTTCTTGGATGAGAAGTAAAACTTTTTCAAGGAAAAAAATGAAGGAAGCCCCATTCCTTTTTGGAGAAGAATGTTTGAATGTTCAGTAAGGTTTTCAGTGAGTGGTAGCCATTGGTAATTTATGCCAATAAATTGTTTATTATTTAAACTACTAACATTATTCTAGCTCCCTTGTCTTCCTATGGTGTCTTATCATGGTGACAAGTGATAGGGGGTGATTTCTGAGAGGGATAAGTGCAGAATATTGTGAGCATTGCATCTGAAAAGAGGAAGAAAGAAAGAGATTGCTGTTACTGAAAGAATACAGATGACTTTCCAAAGGATTTAGACAGAATTCCTGTCCATCATAAAACATTGTAGAACAGAAGAGAGCTTGATATTACTCCTCCATAATAAGATTTTTAGAAAGAGATCTGCATAGAGAAAAGATTTTTTAAATTGCATAAATAATGTCTAAATCCTTTGGAAAGTCATCGTTCTTTGAAAAGAGGATACTGATGCTCTTCTAAAGAGGAAAACAGGTACATTATGAACAAGAGAAAGAAGAATACAGATTATTTCATTAGAGCAATATCCATGCCTTAGAAAAGAGCATACCTATAGATAGCCCTTCCTTGCAAGTAACTGAGCAATTATGAGCATATTAAGAGCTTTGAGAGTGCTCTTTGCCATTAGCTTAACCAAAATGTTTTCATTTTACTATGTTCTACAATAAAGATGGATTTTTTTCACAGAGACACCACACACAGTGACAGGCATATACACAGAGATATCAGATTCCCCAGATGGAACTCATATTAGATGCTGTTGCTGGAAGCATTTTGTTCCTTCCTTCTTTTGCCCCTGCTTCTCGATTGCATCATTTAACATTATAAATATATTTTAAATTAATTGTTTTTGTGTTCTATTAAATTCTTGTTAATAGAATTGCTATCTGGAGATACTCATCTTATGGAGTAGAGAGAACAAAGTACAAGTTATTTTCAAATAAAATTCAAATAGTCATCTTGTAATTATTTTCCCCTTTTATACATCTTTTTTTGTCTTTTTTGTCCCTTCTTTTCTCAAATCTGATGCCATTTTCCTTATAGATGAGGGAATAAAATAAAATAATAAAATAAATAAAATAATAATAAAAAGCATTCATAAACATTTCAAAATAAGAAGGCAAGAATGGGTTCTTAGTGGTTACATTGTCATGTAAATAAGTGAAATAAGATATATTACAGTAAATGAAAAATTTGAGAAAATGATGAAGCATGGTTTGATTTAAAAACCAATATACTAAATTTTAGTTAATAATGCAGAAATGTCAGAAGGTTGTCAAATCTAGATTCTAGGAGATAATTAGAATAAAATTTTGATATACTAAATTTTGATATATATTCAGTGTATTGAATTCAATATAAATAATACAGTTTCAATATTTTGTCTCACTATTGGGCCATCCTGGTTCCTTTACTCATAAACCCAGATTATATCAAATTATTTTGACAATATTTTGAGAATTTTTCTTATGGACAAAATTGTTTTGGAGCAATTATAAATCCAGATAACTCAAGGCAGTGAATATAGCTACTATGTTTAAAAAAAACTACTCAAACTACTTCAGAGATCCAAATATGTGTAGAAAGTTACCAAACCACTAAGACAATTTCATAAGTAGCTAACAATGTAGAGCAGTCAATTGCAATCTTTATTATGTTGGTTTAAATATAAATACCCCAATACAATTGAAAGAAAAGTTCCAAGAAAATCTGTAACTTTCAAAAGGACAAGTATGGGACATTTTCTTCATGAAGAAAGTTGAGAAATTCTTGAGAAAAAGAGTTTATAACTACTTTATAAATATTCCAGAGAAAAAAAGGTTTAATTTTATGAAGATAGGTTGCAATATTAACTTAATGAGTCAATTGGCATTAGTTAAGTTTTTTTTTATCAATTTAGTATTTGTAATTGAAAGAAGGTTTTAATGTAAAGTGGCTATGAAAATGCATTTTTCTTCCTTCATATATAATGTTTAAGTAATTCTTAAAGCTTTTAAAATATTAGTGAAAGTGTCTTTGAAATTATGTATGTTAATATAAAGTTAATATAAAGTTAATATAAAGAAAAAGATGTCGTAACTTAAAGAAAGGTTTAGAGTTTTAAAAAGGATGTAATTAAGAAAAATGTATTTTATGGGGATAACTTGGACAGAATTATTTAAATTTAATGAGTTAATTAGAGATAGTTGGAACTTTATTGGTCTGATCAAAAGTGAACTTTAAAAGAGGAAGTTAAAAAGATATATTAGAACTTTTTGATTTTGGAAATGTAATTAAAGAAAAGTTTAGTGTTTTAAAATTGATGAAAAAAAGTATTTTTCCCTTTAAGGATAAATAATTTGAAATAATACAGTGAATTTCATTAATATAATTAGTGATAGTTTATAAAGATTATTAAGTACAAACAGAAATATATATTATTTCCACAGCAAGAAAGAAAAAGCAGAAATGGTTAAACTGATTGCTTTATTCAAAGAAGAGAAAACTTTGACTTTGGTTTTGCCAATTAGATAGATTTGTTGTTATAGAAATGACTAGTATATACTAATGTGTAAAAGTAAAAAGCCGAGGCTGTGATGCTGTTATGTTGTACTGTGCTAAAAATAGTTGGCAGTCAATGCTTTTTTTCTTTTTTCCCTTGTACACCATATTTTCTTTTCCTCCTTTCTTTTTTTCTTTCCTAATCTCCTATTTCTATTTTCCTTTATATTTTACACTTGGATAAAATAATAAAAGTTGGAATGACAACAACAACAACAACTGGTGAGGGAGAGAAAACGGCTGGTCAAAAGTCATCTAGATAGCTTTCATGCCTGAACTGGGACTAGAACTCACAGTCTCAGTTTGTATACAAGTACCATAACTACTACATCAAACTACCAAATAACCATTATATCACTATAAAATAATCACTATTAAAATGGTTATAAACTATTATTAAAAAACCACTACACCAAACTCCTAAATAAAAGGGGAAAAAAATTAAAAGAATATCTATCCTCAGCTAGAATAAAAACATTATGTTCTGGCTTGATCATCACTGAGAACACCCTTCAAGCTCAGACTTTACAACAAATCTATAGGTATAATGCCATTGTTATGAGAAATGTCAAGCTTTAATCTGTATCTCACAGAACTATAGAATTAGGAGATAAAATGCATATCATCTAATTCAGAGGTATCAGACTTGTGGCCTGAGGCCCGGATGCATCACACACTGGCCACGCCCACCCCCAGTTTATCGAAGGGGGAAAAAGTCAAGATACATCATGTGCCGACAATGTGACACCATGAGTTTGACACCCCTGATTTAGTTGAAACCCTTATTCAGGGTATGATTCACTACAGCATCTCTGAATGTTTGAAAACTTACAATGAAGAACTCATCACTGTAGCAGTCTGTTCCACAGCTGAGACCCATATTATGAGGAATTATTTTCTAATATCTAACTTCAACCAACTTCCACATAATTTTATTCCAGTGGTTCTAGTCTCATATTCTGGAAAAAGGAAAATAGGGCTACTTCTTTTGTGGCATGTGGCAGCCTTTTAAATGTTTCAAAAGTGCTATCATATTTCCCATTCTTTTTTTCTCTTTGCTTTCTATAGGCTAAATGGCAATTTATTTTAATTGTTTCACATTGAGATTGGTTTTTAAACCATTCCTCATCTTGGTAGCTCTCCCCTGAATTAATTACAAGACATCATTTTTGAACTATGGTGACTAGTACTAGATACAATATTCCAAGTTGGGCCTGATCAGAGCAAAAAAGAGTGGAATAATTCCTTCTTGTGTTCTGGATTCTGTGCTTTCGGTATAATGCATCAATATTTTAAGAGCTGCATCCATTCTTTTTAATGGTGAAATAAAAAAATGAGAATTTTATGCAAGCCTATTTCATCCGAAGTTCAAATATAAATCTATAATATGCATACTTAGAAGAGGCAAAAATAAATTTATGGTTGAGAAAGGACACTAATTTAAAACAAAGAAAACAAAGAAAACAAAGTTTAATTGATCAATCTGAACTTCTTTTTCTGAACAATAGTAATAGGTTATTATTTTGTTTAGTTTTTCAACAAAATCCAAGGTGTCAATTTAACTGATTTAAATTGTTTTTAAGATTTAATCAGAGTACATTTACTTTGACCTGTTCCCTATTTAAACTTTTCTATTGAAATATTAAAAAAATTAGAGTGAGGGCAGAGCTGAATGGAAAATTATGAAAATACTTTTGTTAAAAAAAGTTCCCATTTAGCACTAAAATTCAGCATTTTTTTTAAATACATGCAGTGGGTCAGATGTCAGAAACAGATCAGAAAGTTGTATGAAATTGGAACAATCTGTGAAATCACAGTTCTTTCCAATCATTACCTTAAAATGTATAAAATGGTCCCTGCAAAACCAATGCATTTTCCATGTTAATAGTAGCAAAAATAATACAATTCACCTTATTATAATCTTCTGGTTATAATTAATGCATCTAGCAACCCCAAAGGCCTGTCACTGCAAATTGATGGCACAATTTCCTCCCATTTTGAAATAAAGGACACACAAATCTAAAATACATTTAACATATTTTAAAACATTTTTAAATGCAACATTCATGTACATGTTCTCAATCTCTCCATCATTTCTCCCACTTAGCTTTCCTAAAATGTTAATTGGCATCAAAAGGTTTCCCACATAGATCAAACAATCAGATAATATTTAGTGACCTATATGCTTTACAGAAAGCTCTTATACATGAATTCTTTTAGGAAGAGAACTACAAGGAAGTGAGATTTGACTTCATTTCCTAATACAAGACAACAGTTTTCAGTGTTTGATAATGTTCTATGATTTTATCAATCCTCTATTCACATTGTATTACCTACATTATTATTCTGTTTAATTTTGTCCATATTTTAATGAGATTTGACTAGCAATATAAGAATCAACATAGAATCTTATGCTTATTCAAAGGAAATATGCAAATTTAAATTTGTATCATGAGAGGCATTGAAAGCATAGGACAAAAAACATTTCCAGCAAGATGATTTTCCACATTTCTGTCAGAAATCCTATAAGTAAAACTGTGGCAGAGATTATTGTTGTCTTTCATATAGATAAGAAAATAATTTCCTTCACAGAACTATTCTTAAGGAAGATTACATTGTAAGATAAAGTGCAACATTTATGTATTTAAATTATTTTAATTCATTTCTGAGGTTAGAATATTTTTAGAGTGCAAACAAGATAATATCATGCCCTGGGGAATTTTAGAATGAAAAAAAATCATAATGCCCCATGATATAAAACGTATCTTGTCCAATTATATTATTGAAAACTTATATTTTGGCTTAGAAATAATGATAGTTTCTTAAATATTTTAGTATTTTGACCCTTGAACATATTTTCATTCATAAGTCATCATCAAAATCTTTAAAAGTATTTAACGGTATTGAACTAAAATAATGTATATAGATTATAAAACAACATCAAAACATCCAAGCTTACATTTGCATATTTAATGTACCATGATTTCACTTGGGTGACAGAAAGCCATAATGAAGCAACAAATATGTCATAAAAAATTAAAACAGGTTTTAAATCTTTTATCTCCAAAAGTATTGTAAGTTTTGAAATGATGTCAATGTGCCTTAAATCAAAATATTTTAAACAAAATAAACATTTTTCTTCTCCTTTTGAGTTATATAGATGTTGGAGAGAGCTTCATTGCCCTGGTATTTGTTGGGTTTCTATCTACAGTTTTGTTTTTTAAACTCTAACATTGTAGTTAATAAGTATTCCAAAGAGTAGTTTTGTTTAGCAGATCTGAAGATTTTCCAAGACTTTATCTCTGTGATAAAGTTTTACCCTCCTGTAAAGTAAAATATATATTTAATTAGATTTATTGTCTTAAATGAAAAGTGTTGCAAAATGTCAACTGTTCTTACAACCACCTAGAGGAGAAACTCAAAAAATTAGAATATCGTGCAAAAGTTCATTTATTTCATTAATGCAACTTAAAAGGTGAAACTAATATAT
>JANHFN010002912.1:39720-51405 GCA_032468175.1 Toxicocalamus goodenoughensis | reverse complement strand
CCGATATTGTTCTATGTACAATCCTTGTTTTATTGATTGCATGTAATATTCTAATTTTCTGAGATTGTGGATTTGGGTTTTCATGAGCTGTAAACCATCATCATCACAATTATTGCAAATCACGGCTAGAACTATCTTGCTTTGCATTTGGATTTGAAATATTTAGAAGACAGGATAGTCTTTATTTTTTGTATTCTTCCTTCATTTTAATTTGTTAATTTTAATTAACATCTGACCTGATAGGCAACCCATCTTTCTGGGTTGCCTGTTCAACTTAGAATTTGCTGTGTTCTGTAATTGTTTATTTCTTAACATTCTGTATGTTTTCTGCAACAGTTAGAGAGACAGTTTGATATAGTGGTTAATGCACCAGGTAGGAAACAGGGAGACTTTAAATTCTAGCCCTACCTTAACCCAGCTGGGCAACCTTGGACCAGTCATTTTCTAGGAAGAAGGCAATAGCAAACCACTTCTGAAATCTTGTCAAGAAAACTGCAGGAATTCATCAAGGAAGTTGCCAGGAATAAACAATGACTTGAAGGCACACACATACAAAATAACACTTCAATATGATGCTTGTGAGAGTTTTTCTATGTAAAAGAATACATACTGCTTGGGTATCATTACACTTCATACAAGTTATTTATAACATTTTCATAGCAAACACAAATCCATCTGAGGAGAAAAATGACAGAGTTTTGCACTGGAAAATGAAAATAATTAACTAACAGTTTTCTTTTCTCTGTGCTTATTCATAATGTAGTGCAGGATAGAAATTTTTCCTTCTCAAAGCTGTCAGAGTTAGGAAAGTGGCTATTTTGTCAGGTTTTTTTCTGGACCAGGTGCAGATTGAATATATATACAATGTATGCCACCTTTATTATTTCAATCTAACATTTATATTCCCTGTGGTATTCAGTGTAGTACAATTCATGCTTAATAAATCACGGTGAAATAAATAAATGCCTAACTTTAAGAAGATGAAATTGCAGTTAAGAGCTTGTGCACTCACTGCAAGGTTGAAAGTTCTGGGCAGAGATTGTTGATTAATTAAATCATTTTTAAAAATCCTAGAAAATGCAAACAAGGTCAAAGACAACTTTTAGGTTTTTAAAGAACAGCGCTTTGTAGCTTACATACAAATAAAAATCTTCCTCAAACCACTCATTTACCATTCTTTATTGCATTTATTATTATGAAGCTTTGTATTATACATGATTTCTAGATGAAGGGATTTCTCTATGGAGACAATAAAGGCTAAGCAATTTATCTTTGTAGAATCCATCACTGCTTTCATGTAAACGTAAAGGATGGCTGGGCAAGAATGGCTAGAATGTAGTGCATTTTTCTATTTATTTATTTATTGCTTTGTTTTTTTCAGTGCCAGTCCAGTAATTTGACTGACCTTATTGGGTAGGACTTTCTAAGGGTATGGGATGATTGCTGTAACTTTTTAGCTATCTGAATGCTTAAAATATCAGAAATCGCTCTTAAAAAACCAGAAATATATAATAAATTTGTCACTAAATTTTGGCACAGTGATCAAAGTGAATTTCAAGAGTAATAATAAAAAAAAACAGTTTGGAAACCATAGATGCCCTGTGGATTATTTGTTTAAATTATTAAAATATATTACAGAACAGTAGAATTTAAGGTGACCATATTTATAATTATATAACTCTGCAGTATATTATATCACTCTATATGAGATGTGCTAGATATGTAAACATTTGTACAAAAAAAATCCTCACCTTCCATTTGTTATGGAGCACAAGGGCTCAGCAGTTAAAAACACTGTCAGCTAGAAAGCTGACAGCCCAGATTCAAGACCCAAGCACAGTGCAATGAGGTGAGCTCCAGTTACTTGCCACAGCTCCTGCACACCTAGTAGTTCAAAACTATGGAAATGTGAGTAGTTAAATAGGTACCACATCATTGGGAATGTACAACATTCCATCCATGATGCTGGCCACCTGACCATGGAAGTGTCTTCAGACAATATTGACTCTCTTAGCTAAGAACAAGACATAGGTACCATTTCTTTGGGTCAGAAACAACTGAACAGGAAAATATTTACCTTTACCTTTTATTATTTATTTACACAATATCTTACACATGCTGTTAAACTCAAAAAATAATAAAATCCATTATTGATCCATGTTAAATATATATAATGGTAGCAGGATTCTAATTCAAAATTATTATCACTGAAAATTATGTCTTTGATTTTGGCTTTGAAGCTAAAAACAATCCTGGACTATTCCTAAAAGACAGAAGAAACCAAAGTGCCAAAACTACAGTATATTTAATTGTTTTGAAACTAATCAAATTTGATACTCAATGCATTTTGATGCAAAAAAAATATGTTTCAATGTTTGCTTGGTATTCAATGCACAATCTAGAACTTGTTGGTGTCAGCTGCCTTGTGGCTCATCACATTATTCCTTATGGGAAACTTTGTTTGGTAATTATTGTTTTTAGACTCACTGCAGCTCCCAGAACCAATTAACAAATTAACTATGAATACCGTATAATGTTAATTTAAGTACTATTATAAACAGTTTCTCTACTAAGCAGAATTCAAAAAAATTGAATACAGTGGGCTTCTAAAAATCCAATGTATTTATAGTTCTTTCTAGATATATTCCTGAAATATTTTGTAAAACTATGGAAACTCTATGGCAAATGTTGCCTCCACAACATTGTGGGATCAGAGAAGCATCAGGCTTCCACATTTGCCATGAGTTATTTATTAAGGAGTGCCACAAAGTTATTTGTCTTAAATTATTGACCTCTGCCTTAGTGTGTTTGTGGTTAGTACCTACTGTTTTGGTACATATTGGAATTAATTCCAGAGTTTGTAAACTCTTTTTTTATCAAGAAGAAAATAATTTTAGTGTAGATAAGCTAGCCAAAAGCAAGATACAAAACAACATGGTCACACAGATACACATGAATATTACAGGTAGCATCATCAACAAAAGATGTCAGTTTATAAGAACAGAGAAAATATATTTACATATCAAAATCACTCAGAATAAACTTGCAAAAGCTTTTTTTTAAATTGATGGATAATTTGAAGTTAGTAGATACATGGAGACAAAAAATAGTAATTCTGGAGAATATATCTACTTTTCAGAAAGTCATATCTTTTTCAAGAATAGGTGTAGTCTAGATCTCAAAAAACTTAGCTACTAAGATCTCTAAAGTAGAGATTTTACAAAATACTTTTTTTCTGAATATAACCCTATGAGTTTGGTTTAGAAAAAAAAAATCTATTTTTGGATGGATGTTAAATGAAACACTCTTACCAAAGGAAGTAAAGGGGAAAAATAGTGAAATAAAATTAAGAAGATTTTGTGAAAATAATCAAATTATATTTTTTCCAACATCAAAACCTAGTGTCTTAATTTCATTTTTTTCTCTTTCATGCAAAAAGTCAGGAAAGAGTTTCCAGTAAGAATTAAACTTAAACCATATCTTTTCTCAAATCAAATCTGTTAATTTGGCTAACTCAGTAAGTTCCATCATCTTTATCATCTTCCATTGTGGGTAAAATCAAATATTTCCATCCTTGTACATTAACCCAAAGATGCTTTTTTCAAAAAAACAAATAGATTTTCTTTGTTTTTTTCATGAAGATGTTTTGCTTTTCATCCAAGAAGTTTGTTCAGAATGGAAGAAACTTCTTATATGAGAAGCAAAGAAACTTCTTCGATGAGAAGCAAAATGTCTTAATATAATTACATTAAAATAGCATACAATTCATATTTATCATAGTATTACCAAGAATTTTACCTTCTTCTCTACCTCAAAGTCTGGTTTTTTTTAATCAATTCTATTTGATACTGTATCTTCATAGTTTTGTTACTTTTTGTCTTTTGTTTGTCAACCTTAAAACCTGCTAGTGTACCAAGTTCTTTTAGTGTTACCATTGATATTTTAATTCCCTTTATTTAAAGGGTCTTCTAAAACCAGCAATGTCATTTGCAAAGGTTCTTAGTTTATAAGTCTCTCATTAATCTTTAGGCACATAATTCTATCATCCTGTGTTATATCTTTTTTCAGCATATAAAGAAGTAAGATAAACAGAAGGGAGAACATTGAGCAACTTTGTCTTTATGTTCTTGTATTTCACATGATTTATTTAAACCTGCATTGATGACTATTTATGCTTTCTGTGAAATATAGAACAAGTTTATCAACTTTATACAGTTATCCCTGAAGTTCATATCTTCCAAAACTTTAAATAGAAAAGTCCAATTCAAATTGTCAAAAGCTTTCTCTGCATCTAAAACCATTAACGTCACTTGTTTTTCATTAGACTGTTCAAATACTTTAAAATATCCAGTGAAGTTCTAACATTGTCCTTTGACTGTCCTTTAGATAAAACCCCTATCAAGTCCTCATGAATAAATTACTGCATTTAAAAAAAAAAATCAATCAGCTGGAATTGTTGTATTTAACTTATAATCATTATTCAGTAAGAACTTATTTTTCTTCTGTTAGTTGATGTCCAATGATCAGAGAATGGCTGAACGAGTTTTCTTGGCAAGATTTTTTAATACTGTTTTGCAATTGCCTCCTACCTACAACTGAGAGAAAGTCACTGAGCCAAGGTCACCCAGCTGGCTTAAGGCCTTAAGTGGGAGTAGAACTCACAATCTCCCAATTTCTAGCCTGATTCCTTAAGCACTATACCATACTGGCTCTTATTCAGTAATGATATTGGTCTTATTGAAGTAAAACCTCATCTTTATTTAAATATTAATACTATATTTGCATCTCTCCAAGTCTCAGGGATCTTTCTTCTATATAAAATAGAAGTATTATCTTGCAAAGGTTGCATAAATTCATCCTCATGACACTTACAATATGATTCCAATAATTTATCTGGTTCAGATCCCTTTCCTGGTTTAATTTTTTTCTACAGCTTCAGCAACTTCTCTTATTGTTATACTATAGATTCATTCATTTTTGGTAGTTTCTGTCATTTTTTAATAGTCATCTGTTTTCTCCTAAGAAATATCAGTTTAAATTGGAATAATATTGACAAATGATTTTGTGTTCATTAATACAATAGTTCTGTGTTGTAATATCAATATCATTTTTTCTTTTTTGTTTCTTATTTTTTTCCACCAGCCATTTGATTGGTTTATTTGCTAATTCATTTTTTTTATCACACGTTCATTTTTATTACCATTTGTCTTACAGTTAAAATTGATAACTTTCGCTATAAAAGTTTAAACTGATGAGAACTGTTTATCTTCCCTGAGGAGTTCTTTAATTCTCCTTTTCTTTTTTAATGTCATCTAAAATAGCCTATATTTTGTCTTGGGTCTTCTTTTTAAGTTTGATTGATATAGACTTTACTTGCATACCAAACTATTTTTAAACAGTACCCTTATCTAGGATATTTAAAATTTGTCTGAAAATGTCAGCATCTCTAAGAAGGATTTCTCTCGCCAGTTTTAGTTTTTCATTTAGATTTATAATTTTAAGCAATGAGGCCATTAAGTAACATTTTTAAACAATGGGGCCATCAAGTAAAATTGTGGTTTAAATTTTTGTAATGATCATTTTATGTACATTTGGAACATTCCTTTATACAGATTGATCTCAATTTACAACATTTTGTTTAGTAATCATTTGAAGTTACAATAGCACTAAAAAAAAGTGATTTGTGGCCATTTTTCACACTTACAACCATTGCAGCATCCCCATGGCCATGTGATTTATGTTTGGATGCTTGACAACATGCATGTATTTATGACGATTGCGGGTCCCAGTGTCTAGCAAATTAACAGATTAACAGAGTTGGAAGGGACCATGTAGGTCATCTAATCCAAGGTCCAGTGATGAAGCTTCCACAACTTCTGAAGGCAAGCTGTTTCATTGGTTGATTGTTTTCACTGTCAGAAATTTTTTTTCTTACTTCTTAGTTGAATCTCTTCTTGATCAGTGCATTATTCCTTGTCTGGCCTTCAGGTGCCTTAGAAAATAGCTTGGCCTTCTCCGCTGGGTGGCAGCTCCTCAAATATTGGAACATTGCTATCATGTCTCTTCTGGTCCTTCTCTTCCTTTGACTAGTCATGCCCAGTTCCTGTAACCCTTCCTCATATGTTTTAGTCCCCAATCATTTTGGTTGCTCTTCTCTGCACTTTTTCTAGAGTTTCAACAAAACTGGATACAGTAATCTATATGTGGTCTTATAGAGTGGCATTAGTATCTCACTTGATCTTGATTTTATCCTTCTATTAATGCAATTTAGGATTGCATTGGCTTTTTTGGCTGCCACCGCACACTGCTGGCTCATGTGCTTATTTTTTACTATTACTATTTACTTTAGCATTGTTAAAACCCTGAATAGCAATAATACTTAGACTTATATATCGCTTCGCAGTGCTTTACAGCCCTCTGGTTCACAGAGTCAGCATATTATCCCCAACAATTTGGGTCCTCATGGCTATGTATGTAGGTGTGACAGCAACACAGTCAATTTTTATTCCCATGGTGAATTTTCCATCTCTCAATGGATTCTTCCTCTCCCAATGTATATATTTTTAAAATTCCTATATGACTGCAATATAGTATATATTAATTTTAATGAAATAAAATTCTAGGGAAAAACTGTCCAAATATAGCATTTCCTTTCACCTCTTTCCCCAGTGTCACAATATGTTTCATTTAAGTTAGCCGTTATTTAAAAATTTAATATATTATTTTCATGTGCAAATTTGTGAGGTGATACCTAGTTCCCAAACCCACAATCAAAGGAAAGGTTTGTGAAACTTTTTAGAAAGAGAAGACCTATGTTTTGCGATCTTTCACATGATTTTAAAAGCCTGACAATCCTGAGATCATTTCTACCTTATCCTTTTTATAAACATAGATTTCCTGGAATGGTACTGATGGTGTTATTAGAGCCCATTGGTTTGCCGATCTCAAAAAGTCAAATAGGATCCGCTGTCATAAAGAAAAGGGTCAATTTATTTTCCAGAAAACCAGAAAGAAAAACAAGAAACAATAGATTGAAACCAACCAAGGAGAGAAGCAACCTAGAACTAAGGAGAAATTTCTTGACAGTGTGAACAATCAACCAGTGCCTTCAGGGGTTGTGTGGGCTCATTGTAGACTTTTAAGAACAGACCAGACATTCATTTGTTTTAAATAGTACAGGGTCTCCTGCTTGAGCTGGAAGTTGAACTAGAAGATCTTCAAGATCCTTCCACTCTAATGATGATTATGTTGATCATGTTAGTACACCAGGTAATCCAAAGCTGGGAAATTCAATGTTCAACAATTTTCATATTGTTGCTAAAAAAAAGCATAGATGACATCATTTCTAACTTAACTTGAAAAATTTACATTTGTATATGTTATATCCAATTGTTGGATCTTTTACTGTCTGCAGATTCTCAGAAAAGTTTTAGTCAGTGGAACAAAAAGAAGACGACTTGTGCATTGGAGCCGGTGTAATATTCTTTGTTTTTGACAATCTCTGAAGCAGATTTGGAAGGACACAGAATGCTGTAACTGAATGAAGACATTATTGAAAATTTGTCTTTAGTGAGATCAAAAAGCATTTTGCCAATGGAAGGACATTAATTGAATACAGCCCTATGTTATTTTGTGTAAATTGAAACCATTTTACTTTGCTTTCCATTAAGAAAAGCTACTGAAATACATAATTATTAGGTCCATAGTAGGCACCTTTACTGCTCATAATTTTCATACATATGACAAGCCTGCCTTCAATATGTACTGATATTGAAATATGTTTGTAATTAAAACCAAGATTAATTGGGAGTTAATTTCTCTTTTTCTACATCTGTGTAGCCTGTGTGATTTTTCTACAGCTGTGTAGCCCATGTAAACAGCCAAGATCTGCCACATCAAGTGGCCAAAGTGTTCTTCCTTTAAAATTCTAGAAATGAAACATTTCTGCTGTGCTCCGTTCTTGAAAAGCAAAGAACCCTCAAACATGTAGTTTGAGAATTCAATAGATAGTTTAAGAGATTGTCAAAGTTAGCCCACCCTTCAAAAACATCTCAAACCAACTAAACCACCAAAGCTCACCTTCAAAATCTTTAATTATAGCAAGTTAGTTCTATACAGAAGGTGTCACATAAACATTTATATTCTATTATGATTGCACTTTCAATACTATATATTCAAAGAGAAGCTTGTGATCAATTTAGAATCAAATTCTCTAGCAAACAAAACAAATAAACTTGAAGATATTTATAGTGGCTTATATGAAAATATTCTGAGCAGAAAGTCGTTCACAAATTTGATTGTATCAGCAAAAATCCTCTAAACTCTTTCCTGTCAAGAAAGGAATTGCTTTTTTCCTCATAACTTTTATTCATGGTATATGTAACAGCTTTGAAAAAAATAATGAAGAAGCAAAGGAAATGAGTACTCACATAAAAAACCACATATTCAGATGAAAGAACAACAGCTCAGAGACATAAATCATCTTTTTAAGATGGAAAAAAACGCATTCTAAATGGAAGACGCACATTTGTGTTACGAATCATATTATATTGGAGGAACTTCACACTGCACTGAAAATGCACCTGGAAGCTGTGAATTTATTTGGATTTCTGTTTTTTCTGTTCCTGTTCAAATTGGATCAGACCTGAATCAAAAAGATCTGGAATTTTGTTGGAAAAACCAATACTTTTATACTCAAATACCCTAAAGCATTTCATTTTCTTCTTATAACATGTGGGTGAACAGTATGATTCCAACTATATATATACATTTTTGAGATTTGATACCACAGCTTTTCCACATTTGTAGAACACTAGCCATTTCAAATTGTGAAGGAACTTTTTAAAAAGTATTCCTGGTTAATATCATCATTGATTTTATCTTTGTAAGCTGGGTTCTTTTGAGAGAATTGTCATTTGAAAATCTTGCATTTAACTTTGCTGCCAAGATTTAAGTTTTAAATAACCTAAATAAAGCAAAATACAGGAATACATCTTTTGGGATTTACACAATTAGTTTAAACTGATTATACATTATACAAGCTTTCCACTACTCTAAAGAGAGCTCTTCCTAAAGCAATCATATAGAGAGAGAAACAGAAGAAAACAATGTAAGTCAATCTAAAAAAGTTCATTTCAATCTGAAAAAGAATGTATTTTTCTGCTATTGTCTAGATATATTTAATTGATAGTAAACATAATCCTATATTTAGAAAATAAATAATTAATATATTTTTGATATTTGGTTTAAAAGTATATAGCTTTTCATATGTTATGATAATTATGATGTTTTTGAGAAGACAAAATATATAAGCTTTTTTTTTCTTTCCCCTTCAATTTTCATTGGTGAAATGCAATTGAAGAAAGTAGCACATAGAGATCTCAGAATAATTTTCTGCTCCATAGACCTTGTTTTCAAAGGAAGAATACCTTGGGACAAGAAATCAGTAAATAGGTTTAGATTTTCTAATTCAGAATGGAGAAAATTATAGATTTTGTTGTTATTTTTTTAAATGAACTTGAATTTTTATTAAATGCTTTGTTTTTGTTTTTTTGAAAAAAATATTTTAACAAAAAAAAAACAAATAAAACCATCTTTCAATTTTACAGTGTGTTGGTTGGGTACATATATCTTGTGTGCATAATAATATTATTATACATTTCTTAATTATATTCACAGACTATACTACTAATATTTTATATCATGTTGTTCAATTATTATATTACCATTGACATTAATGATTGTTATCTTTCAAGAACAAATGTCATCCTTGCTAAGTTATATTCATTCTCTTACTCATTCAAGGTTAATTATAGTATATTATTACTGTTACCACATATTTCAGTTCCTTATTCTTCTATCTAACCATTTGTAAAGTAAATCCCAAATCTTATAATCTCTTTTTCTTCCTGTTCTCTAATTGCCATTGTTGGTCTACTCATTTCCGCACATTCCATTATTTTCTTAATTCCTCCATTGGAATTTTCTCATTTTTCCAATATTGTGCAAATATAATTCTAGCTACTGTTAGTACATTAATAATAAAATATGTTATCTGTCTATTATAACCTTCAGCAAAATGCCCCATAAAATATCTCTGGTTTTAAATCTATATGTTGTTTTATAATTTTTTCCAACCATGTGTATATTCTAGTCCAGTATCTTTTAGCTTCAATGCAAGTCCACCACATATGGTAGTATGATCCAGATATCTGATGGCATTTCCAAAATTTTGCTGATTTGCCTTTAAACATCTTTGCTATTCCTGCTGGAGGTAGATGCCACCTGTAAAACATCTTATATAAATTCTCTTTATAGGTCACTGATATTGTAAGTTTATAGCTTCTAGTCATCATTTTTGCCATTTTTCTAAATCTATTCTATAGCCAAAAAATTTCCCCCATGCAATCATTGTTTCTTTTACTTGCTCTTCTTCTAATTTCACTCCTAATATATAACCATATAATTTTTAAATCATCCTCTCTTCAGTGCCTGCTAGGATTTTATCTAATTCAGTCAATTTCTTATAGAACCCAGCCATCTTACTATCTTTTTCGTATCTTGAAGTATTTGATTAAATGCTTTGTTTTGTAGATCACTTTGTTTTTCTTTCTTCTTATAGCTGTCAACTCATAAAACATTTTGTATACATGTTTTATAGTTGTCAACAGAAAGAAGAGGGAAGTTTCAAAAAGCAGGCAGCAGCATGGAATCAAAAGTACATTCCATTCATATATTCTTCAGAGGCTGATTAGGTGACTGAAGCTTCTGCCACGCAAAAATCTAATTGGAGAACATGATTGATGACTCTTGGCTATGGACGTTTTTCATTGGATGATACACCCAGAGGGGTGAGAGGGGAAGCAGGATCAAGGATGACTGTGAATTACATTTCTCAGAGTCAGCTGTGCTCCAGCTAATGCCAGCATGTTAACTTCTAATAAATCCTTTCAAGTTTCAAATTAACAAGAAAAAGAAGAAGAAAAAAGTTGGAACAATGATATTGTGTGTGGATTTTAGAGCAATCAATGGATTGTCCGTACACAATCTATACCCCTTCCCTCTCATGAAGGACATGCTATCCGACCTGGCCAAAGGGAATGTCTTTACCAAAATAGATTTCAGAGAAACATACTATCGAGCCCACATTAGGAGGGAGATGAAACAGCATTCAACTGCTCCCTAGGGAGCTTCCAAATCAAGGTCATACCTTTCGGATTACAGGGGCCCCCAGTGGTGTTCATGCAGTTAAAAAACAAGGTGCTACATGAACATCTTTATAAGGGGGTTCTTGTCTACTTGAATGACATTCTCATCTACACTGAGACGATGGACGACCACATACCCCTAGTCCGCCATGTACTTGGAAAACTGCTAGCAGTAAACCTGTATTTCAAGCTGTCAAAATGTGAATTTCACCACACACAGTTGCACTACTTGGGCTACCAAGTCTCCAATGAGAGCATAAAGATGGACCCAGCCAAAGTACAAGTTGTTCTGGGCTGGCAGCCCCCTCATACCCGCAGACAGCTACAAAGCTTCTTGGTTTGCAAACTTCTACTGACAATTCATCCCCTCAGTTCATGATGATTACCAAACCCATAATGGCCCTCCTAAAGTCAGGGAGTCTAGGAACAAAACTCTGCCCGGGACAACCCCTACAGTATCACCTAACCTGCCAAAAAG
>JANHFN010002912.1:21022-31124 GCA_032468175.1 Toxicocalamus goodenoughensis | reverse complement strand
TTCCATCCATTATTCCTTGTCTGGCCTACAGGTGCTTTAGAAAATAGCTTGACCCCTTCCTCCCTGTGGCAGCCCCTATTCTAACAGTGATCTGAAGAACTTAGGCTAGTGCACCGTGAGGCATTCCTCTATGTCAATCTTGTAAGATTGGCTGAGCTGAAAGGAAACAAATGAGTTAGGGTTAAGCAATAACGTCATAAGCTGAGTGGAAGATATGACAATAGAATTTATCAATATGGGGCTAAATATTCTTTCACTGCACTATATTCTGTTTATTTACTTATTAAATACAGCTCTATCCTGCTACAATCCAAAATTTCTTCAGCAATTTACATAGAACATAAATAGAAACAATTGAAAACATACTAACAGTTAACAGTTTAAACCATACTAACACTTAACAAGCAACAGCAGGAAAACCAATAATAAGGACAAAGAGGACAAAGATAAAAATGATAAATGAAAATAAAATATGGCATCATAAATAAAGTTAAGGAAAATGTCCTGAAATAATTATGACTTCAACAATTTCTGAAACTGTCAGCAAGGAGGGGGTACCTTCCTCCAGGAAGTCTTCCACAGTGTTCATGCTATAATAGAGATGCAGCACTTTCTCACTTCAGCACTTGAACTGTGGGATTTTGTAGCAATTTCTCCCTAGATGTTGTAATTATTCAGGCTGGTTCTTCAGGTATCCTGGCACCAAGTCAGAAAGGATTTTATAGACCTGAAATTCTACCCAGAAAGGGGAATGTGATAGGTTATCATTTCAGGTCTGCAAAATGGTGCTTTAAGGTGCAATGCCAGGAACAATATCATATGTAGACCACTGCATTTAAGAAGCTTGCATATGTTCGTCTGACCATGGCTTCCACCTGTTGTTAGGCAGGAACTGTGAGTCCAGAAGGACTCCCAAGTTGAGCTTTCTCCACCCTGATGGTTAGTGGTTGCTCACTAATGAACATTTCTAGTGGTGTCAGAATCCTGAAGTTCCTCCTTACTTGGTTTCAACTTCAGTCTTTTCTGGACATGGGACAAGAATATCAATAACCCCCCAAATGCTGAATAATCTACTCTAGCAGCTTTATATTGATGATAAAAAGCAAGAGAGATACGTGCATCTCCTGCCACATACCATACCTCAAAGACTAAGATATCAACCAAGCAGTCCAATAAAAATAGCAAGATTGATGGTATCAAAAGCTGCTAATATTTATCACTTATTGCTTATATGTACACCAAGAGTTTATGCATTGAAGACAATTTTTTGTGTGTTCAATCACACTTAGCCAATAAAGAATTCTATTGTGTTCTAAAAGACTCAATAGGTGCAGAATTAGCTTGCTATCCCATCGAGATCTCAACATTGGTTATCCCAGAAAGCAATCAATATAGTCTTCATACAATTCTCAGACTTGAACCCAGATTTAAAAAGGTCCAATTCATATACTTTCTCTAGGAAACAGTGCAGTGGAGTGTCATTGCCACCTGAATAATCTTCCTGACAATTGTGAGGTTGAAGCCTGACTGATAGTTATCAAAGTGCCAGAAGATAACAAAGGAATCTCAGATCATGGTAAATGATATTCACTTTAAATTTGAAAATACAGGTCACTGAGAATAGTTTTATCTAAATTATTCAGAAATCTGGGTACAATAGGAAGGAAATGGGGCTTCTAGAATATTTTTAGGTAATAATCATTATTACTAAAATAATTGCTACACTATTATGGCCAGCTATTATTTTGTAAAACCAACAAAGTAGTGTTGCCTGAACTGAATGTTTGAACTGTGAAAAAGAATGTATACCAACTCAAATATCACTGAATAATGATAAGCAGATCAAAGGAAATTCATTAGTGGAAATAAAATATTCAGGGATGCAGAACTGGAAGAGACAAAACATGAATATCAAAATAAAAGAGAAAAAACACAAACAGAATGCTGGCAAAGAAAGCATTACATAGTCAATTTATATAAAAGAGCAACAGCTAAATGGATAAAGATAACCCCTGGAAATGGCTTATAATTGGAGCATTAAAAAAGAAAGAAATGGAAGGCTTGATTTTGGCTGCTTAAGAGCAAGCTATTCAAACGAACGCAATCAAAGCCAGAATTTCAAAAATCATCAAATGATTTAAAATGCAGATTGTACAAAGAAGCAGAAGAAACGGTAGCTCATATATTCAGCTTGTGCAATAAGACTGCACAAACTGATTATAAACAATGACATGACATCGCCACCAAAATGATTCACTGGAACATCTGTAAAAATTATAATGTGCTTCTAACAAACAATTGGTGAGAAAATATAATTGAAAAAGCAGTCAAAAAGGACCAGAATTCAAACTATAATTTCTTGGCCCATAACCCATCAGATTTAACTGCAGTTGAAAAGAAGACATTGTGGATAACTGATGTGGCAATACCAGGGGATAGTAGAATAGAAGACAAAGAACTGAAAAAGATCACAAAATATCAAGATTTGAAAATTGAAGTTGAAGGATTATGGCATAAACTAGGTATTGTGGTCCCAGTAGTTATTGGAACACTGGCTGCCATACCCCTAAAAAAACATTTGACTGCAGCTAGAAAATGTGCACACAATTTCCATTTTTTCAACTATAAAAGCCATGCTACTTGGATCTGTGCATATACTATGGTAATAGCTCATCTATTCTTGGGAAAAATTCAAAAAATGTGAAGACCAACATTAGCTAAAGAACTGGCAGCTGTGATTTCATATTGTCCATTTAATAATAAAAGGAATAGAATAGAATAGAATAGAATAGAATAGAATAGAATAGAATAGAATAGAATAGAATAGAATAGAATAGAATAGAATTATTTATTGCCCAAGTGTGATTGGACACATAAGGAATTTATCTTGGTGTATATGCTCTCAGTGTACATAAAAGAAAAGATACATTTGTCAAGATTCAAAAATCATAAGGTACAACACTTAATAATAGTCATGGGGTACAATGAGCAATCAAATCATATAGGAAACAGTCAATAAAATTGTTAGGATACAAGCAACAAAGTTACAGTCATACAGTCACAAGTGATAGGGGATGGATAATAAGGAGTGATGAGAAGGTAAATAGTAACAGTAGTGCAGACTTTGTAAATAGTTGGACAGTGTTGAGGGAAATATTTGTTTAGCAGAGTGATGGCATTTGGAAAAAACTGTCCTTGTGTCTAGTTCTTCTGGTGTGCAGTGCTCTATAACATCATTTTGAGGGTAGGAGTTGAAACAATTTATCTCTGGGATGTGAGAGGTCTATAGATTTTTTCACAGCCCTCTTTTTGACTCATGCAGTATACAGACCCTCTGATACTGTTGTCTAGTATTGCAAGAGGTGGTATTATGGGAGGGTTTCTCCTAAAGTTTACCACCATTTCTATGGTTTTGAGTGTGTTCAGTTCAGTTTGAGAAACAGTTACATAGAATCACATTTCTATTTTATTTACATCAAATGGCAGCCCAATAACATCATGAACAGAGGCAGAAAGTATAAATCCTCTTTGTCAGGATTCTGGCAGTTACCCCAATTAAATCATGAGTCTCGAGCCAAACTTCCAAAACTTCAAAAGGGTTCATTGGGAGTTAGCATGTCTGGCACTGCCTGGACGTAGCCGACTCTAAAACACATAATTCACTGTCACCCTTGACCCTGGTTTTCTCCCAACCCTCTGGGTATATCTTAATTCATATTCTCCAATGGGACACATCTATAGCCAAGAGTTATCAATCATGCTCTCCAGTTATATTTTTGCATGCCAGAAACTTCGCTCACCTAGTTACTATTTCTAAAATCTATATATGGAATGCACTTTCGATTTCAAGCTGCCACACAGCTCTTTCAAATCCCCTTTCCCCTCCCCTTCTATTGGCAACTATGAAACTGTCATATAAATGTTCTTTGAGTTGACTTTGTGCACATGCTCACAGTATTTGCAAAACAACTCCTGCAAGCAATCACCATCTCCTGCTGATGCGCAGCTCTCAGCTGTGCCGTGCAAAGCAACGAAGGTAAGAATAAAGGACAGCCTAGAGCCCAGGCAGGCAGGTTGGCCCAACCAAAGAAAAGAAGATCTTCAGAGAGAATTGGTTCTGTGTCAGCTGCTCTTCGGAGCTACTGGTTCTATAGAACTGGGCCAAACCAGTAGAATCCCACCCCCTGCCTTATCAGTGAATTGCTTTTATTTGACAGGTGAATATAATATTTTGTGAGGCTGACAAGAAAATAAGATCCATGCTGATCCACATCAAGACAAATTTATTTTCTTTACAAACATATCAGATGTTTTGCATAAAACTGGACAGGAACAAAGAACTTTCCCTTAAAGAATGACACAAGAACAGTTTTTTCCTGAAAGCCATCACTCTGCTAAACAAATAATTCCCTCAAAACTGTCAAATTATTTACTAAGTCTGCACTATTATTACTATTAATCTTCTCATTACTCCTTATCACCCATCCCCTCCCACCTGTGACTGAATTACTGTAAGTTTGTTGTTGGTATACTTACAATTTATATTGTCTGTTTCCTAGTATGATTGATTGCTTATTGTACTTATGACTATCATTAAGTGTCGTACCTTATGATTCTCGACTCCTGACAAATGTATCTTTTCTTTTATGTACACTGAGAACATTTGCACCAAGACAAATTCCTTGTGTGTCCAATCACACTTGGTCACTAAAGAATTCTGTTCTGTTCTGTTCTGCTCTATTCTATTAATTTCTTACCAGAACTCAATAAATTATTCCTTAATTACAAATTTGTGACATAGCTATTCTGTGGCTACATCCATGCCAATCTGTGTTATAGGAGAGGAGAAGAAGACAGAGTAGCTACTGTGGAAAAGAATTACTTTTGGATTTTCAGATCATGAGTTTTACAAAGACTCTTTTTGAGATATACTCAATTAATCAAGCCATTCTCTTAATCAGTTCTGATTAATCATGCAGATCATAAGTATCTCGGCTTCAGTTAAGAGAAACTAATGTAGTTTAATTCTGTGATCTTAGTAAGTACTCCATGAATATACATCTGCTGATTTCATTGCTTTTGTCCAGATTTAGTCACTGTTTTGAAGATAATGCTTTGAACTGATTAGTTGTCATAAGCATTGTACTCTTATTCTAATGACTGGAAATGGACATAGGATGGAGTTTGAAATATGTGAGTTGTATCCATTATATTATATAAAATGCTAGAAATATCTGGCTGATAAATTTACTAAGGCATAAATGTTATAGAATTGAAGGAATCTGGTTTATAAATTTGTTTAAAATAGTACTGCATAAATAAAATATGAAATGAAGTGTTTGTCAGCCAACTGCTTGTTGATCGTTTAGGATAATAAAGCATGCTTTGAAAAGAGTTAATGATGTCTAGAAATTGAATGTCTTTTAAACATGAGTGAGAAGATGTCAGCCTCCAGATGTTTCTGATCTATAACTGCAACAAACTTTCCAACACTGTTGATGCTAATTACAACTGGAGGAACGCCATCAACACCTGAGAGTCCAAATGGTACTATTTCATTCACATGCATAAGATAGAAAATAAATTTATCTCTGAAGCAATAATGAGAATAGTTAGGGGAATGCACATAGCAAGGATAGCTGACCAGTGTCAGGAACAGTGAAACCACCTTTTAGGGGACTTGGTAACTGTAAAAGTTTGGTTTGGAGCTGTGCATGTACTGCAACTTAAGACACATTCGTTGCCTCATTATGCTCACTTCATATATTGGTAAAGAAAACTATTATTTGAAAAATTCCATAAGCCTCTTTATTAGTTTCTTCTCAAAAGCCTTGAAAAAACAACTATTATTACTCTTAGAGAATCTTGCTCTCAGGAAAGGAGGGACTCTGAAATTACATTGAAAGTTAATCTACCCTGAATTCAATAGGATATACTGGCAAGTGGCAAGTAAGGATACATCTTTAGGATTGCCCAAATCTAACCAATTATCCTGTCAACGTGAACTTAGATCTTACTGGGAGACATTTGTGTTCCCAATCTTAGCCTAAGGCTGATAACAGAACAAATAAAAATATTTCCCAAAAAACAAATTTCATTGATTAGAATGTGCATTTGGTCCATCTTCTACTAAGTTCTGAGATAGACAGATAAATAATAAATAATAGATAGATGGATATATATATATATAATTATTTCTCTCTCTATGCCTCTGCATGTATGCTACATTATGTCATGACACTACCCACATTGCATTAGATATTTTCCACCCTTCCTTTAAATGAACAAAGCTCTACATATATATTTATCATGACCACTCCAGATTTTTAATTTAAAGGTCCCAGGTTGTGGGATATTCTTGCATACAGATCCCCATGCATATTCTGATGCACCTTTTTGCCTTTGAATCCAAAGCATTGCAGAACCCTAGTTCACAACACCTTTCTTAAAGATTCAGCTTTCTAAATAAAAGCAGCATTACCTAAAACTAGACTAATGATTTGATTGGGATAGAGGGGATAGATGAATGTGTATACATAAAGCTGTGTGGTACTTTGAATTTTGGAGGAATGCTCCATAGTGTGTGGGGGCACTTGATTATTCTCATTTCTCACCTTTTAATAAATGCCAAAATCTTGCAGGATCAGAAATATCATCCTTTGAGATTTTGTCATTTGTACAATTGTTTTCCTTGGTGCCAGTAAGAGACATACTCTTAAATGCTTGAATATTAAGCTGGTAGGATTCTGACAAGAGAAGCAAATAGAGGGATGTATACATAAGTCACCTTGAATGATCTGCATAATGCATCCAATTGTTTAAAAACTTAACATTATTTTTTTCTTCTTTGTCTTCATGTCTAAAATATCTGATAAATATTCATTAGAGCAAAATTGTTGGTTAGAGGCAGTGTTCCAGCTGTGAAGCCCTGCCCTCTGATTACATTAAACCTTGAAACTCCCCTTTATGGTTTCATTCCTTTCCTTGGGTCTGAGGATTCCCATCAACTAAAAGGCATAACTATTGTACTCCAAGGAAGTATGCAAAGATCGGAATATATATACATAAGGCTGTGCAGTACTTTGAATTTAATTCCAAGGAATGAGTCATACTGTATGTGTGTTGGGGGGAATGTAATATTTGCCTGAAACTCATTCAATCTGATGCCCCTTTTCTTGAAATGGCCTAGCAGAGTGCTGGAAACTGAAATTTATAAATGGGTATCTAATTTGTGTGATAATAAACAATGACATGAGTGTTTAGGAATGTTCTAGTTGGGTGGAAATAGAAGTGGCATTCAGCAGGTTCTGACCAGTTCTGGAGAACCGGTAGTGGAAATTTTGAGTAGTTCAGAGAACCGGCAAATCCCACCTCGGACTGGAGATTTTACAGTATCCTTCCCCTGTCATGCCTACCAAGCCACGCCCACATAACTGGTAGGAAAAATTTTTGAATCCCACCATTGGGTGGGAAAGATATGTTATTATACCAGTATAGTATATCATATACTATAGAGAATTAGGGCATTGGATACTAAAATCAAAACCGGTTCTCTCTCCAATATATGCTCTAAGTAGTTAATCCCATTATTTCAACTTTTGAACAACAGACTTGTTTTGAATTTACGGGCCATGTCATTGCTTGTTAATTGGGCAGATATTGAAATATTTTTAATAAATAAATAATAACTAGATTTGGTCACTATTTGCCCAAATTTCATTAAGTTGACAACTAATTGTAAATGAAAATCTATGTAATTATTTGTTCATGAAGATAAACATGTGACTCCATGGCCAGCATGACAACATTTATAAAATGCTTGGACAGGCTATCTAGTATATACAGCTTCATTTTTGCTTCTCATTAATATTATAACCCATGTAACTAAAGATATTGTGTGGAATTTAGGATTCAAGATAAGACATTCAGGACTTTCAGTTTCTTACAATGCATGGGCATTAAAAATATTTTTTTTTAATGAACCTTGGGTTTCCTTTATAAATGGCCTGATATTTTGCAGTAATTGCCTTTCATAATATTAACAGCTTTTCTTATCTGCAATAAAGCTCTTATCAAGTGCTTCATCATTCTGTTTAAGGTTTGATCTGGATGAAGCTTGACTAATACCTGGTACACATAATTTGATAGTATAGGTGTCTTACTACAAGGTCCGCGGGTGTAGAAACTTAAATTTCCTCCCTACTATTCACAGCTGAATTATTTGTGTAAGTGCCATGAAAAGTTCTTATATGCGTAGCTGAATAATCACTTATGAAACACTTATGAAAAAAAACACCATCATTATGACCCATTGAAAGAATCATTCTCATGATGATACATTGACATTCATTTATGGATAATGTGGAAAAAAGATTGTGAATTAAATTATGTGCAAAAAAGTGGCGTTTCACATAGATGTATTTTTATACATACTGTATATGTACAATTTTATGTGCATGTGTTCATCTTCCATTTTTGACAATAATGAGCTATTAAAAGTTAAAATAGAAATTAGCAGCTGTGAAGTTATCTGAACTTGATATGGTTTTTATTTGAATTGCTCTAGTAATTTTTGAAATAGTCTCTTGAAATATTTTTCTCTTTTTTTAATTGTTTACTTTTCTCTTTTTTGTTTATTTGTTTTACAGAATCTCAATGTATATGATCTTTTGTTTACCTTACAATTAAGGGAATAGAAATACAATATAATTTAATTGTAATAGTAGTGGTAGTGCAGTGTTATTGATTCATTAATTTACCATTTTTTGTTTTTAATTAGTTTTAATATTTATACAGTTTGATTAAACAAAAACTACTGGAAAACTTATTTCAGTGGAAGTTGTTTATTTCATTAATTTATTTGCCAGACTTTTATCTCACATTTGCCCAGATTGTAAAAGATCTCTTATGTATAGTCATTATTCTAAATTCTAGGATATTAAAAAATAATTAAAAAGTATTATACAAATTGTGTAGTGGTGAAAGAATGCATTGTATTAAAATTAAAAAGATGGGGCAAAAATAAATAAAACATCCCTACATAGGACTTCTCTTCACTTTTTTTCCCACATAGTAGTCCTATAAAGTAAGTTGAACAAAGACAACAATGAGTTGCTCAGTAGCTTGAACTCTTCTATTTTTTCATACCATAATAGCAGTTCTACTGTCACTACCATTCTTTTCTTCATAAAATCAGTATATGTACTTTAATTACATTTCTTCAATGTCTGCTAAATATCTGAAGGGTTTTGAAATTTCCATGACCATTCATTGATATACATCTTTACAAGTAAGAGTGGTGAGTGATACCTGCTCAATCCAGTGGTGAGTGTAACTTTCTGGAAGCACCATCTAATTTATGGGGAAAAACTTTTTTAAAAAAGACTGGCATATGCATAGTCCTAAGCTAAACAAACTAAGTACCCTGCTTGCTCTTCCTAAGACCATTGTCTGTGAACTGTCTTTAAATATCACATTTCAATTCTTACTATGTTACAGAGCCCCTGATTATGACATCGAACATATAAACAAATTAAATTCACTACTAACATGGGCAACATCCTGCCCACACGCTTTTATCTTTCTTAGTGACCTCAATCTACCTCATATTAACTAGACCCTAAGCAAATGTAAAACTGAACCCATACATGTAACCTTCTACAATGCTGTAATAAATCTGGGACTGGAACAACTACAATGATCTAATACATATCGATTTTACAGAAGACAATGTTGCAAAAGCACTACGCAATCTAAACCCATCTCTATCTATTGGACCAGATGCAATATGTGCCTACTTCTTTAAAAAGATATCCACTGCCATAGCCGAAACTCTAAGCATAATCTTTGAAAAATCTTTCAGGTCCAGCTCCTTGCCAAAATTATGGTCACAAGCCGTGGTCATCCCCATCTTCAAATAGGGAGACCCTAGCCTAGTTGAAAATTACAGAACAATCTCTCTCACTTGTAAAGTCATGGAATTAATTATTAACTAATCATTTATCTTCCACTTAGAGACTAACAACATACTCTCTAATAAACAATTTGGTTTCAGAAAAAAACTATCCTGTAATCTGCAACTCTTACACTGCAAAAACATATG
>JANHFN010002911.1:98120-108208 GCA_032468175.1 Toxicocalamus goodenoughensis | reverse complement strand
TAAAAAGAGGTTGTTTTTATATGTATGTTTGTTTTGTATGTTGAAAATCAATAAAAATTTATTTTTTTTTAAAAAAAGAATCAACTTAGCAATTTTTGCCAACTCCATTGGCTTCTGTAGCAATCCTTCCATGGTGGGAATCAAAATGTCCTCCCATTTCTGTTTGTTGAGTAGTCTTGCTGCTGTCAACATATATAAGATCAAAGTTCTGGATTTTTTTCTCCAAGTCTTTTTTCATTATACCCCAAAGAAAAGTTTCTGGTTTCATATTTATCTTCTCTTTAAATTTTTTTTATTGAAATATGAATCTTACTCCAAAATTTCTTTGCTTTGACACATGTCCACCATAAATGATAAAAAGTCCCTTCTTTACTTTTAGCAGAAGTGATGATCCAAGATCTATCCAACATTGAACATATCATTTGAACATATCAGCAGAGCAGAAGAGCTAGGGTTTTTCAGTGGTGGATCCTCCTTCCAAAAACCTGTCTATCACTATCTCTTTTACAAACACAGCAGAATATTTATAAGCTGACAGATCTTTAGCATTAAGAAATAATAGTAACACATACACACTAATTTTATATGGGCCATTTGCCACTACATGGGATCTTGTTGTGGGGGGAAAGGAATGCTAAGTCTGTTGATTTGAACCTAATTGAACAGCAAGATATAAATAGAATAGAATAAACCAAAGAAATAAAAAGTGCTATAAACATTTTAAAATAATGTATTAACCTAGTGTTGTATTGTAACAACACATATTTTTGCCAAGCTCTGGGATTATTTTAACACAAACTTTATCTAGAGTTAGTGGCCTAATTCTAGATGTACTGTGATACCAGGAAATAATTTAGTACTATGTAGCAATCTGGCAATGAACCAAGATATCCATTTTAATAGAGAAAAAAAGACAATTGATTATCCAATCAAGTTAAAACCTGGGTCAGCTTGACCTTTTTTGATGACATGTGTAAAACATAGTCTTCTACCATTCCTCTCCTTGCTACAACTCATCAACTTTATCATATATACTTTAACATATCAATTCAGATGTAAGAGAGCAGTGCCATTAAACAATGAAAATTTTTCAAAGGTAAATAGGAGCATTTAAAAATGTGTAGAAACCTGCCAAAAATAGCTTGAAGCAAGATGTGTGTTGCATTTCTCTGTTTTGTGTGTGTATGTGTGCGTGTGTATTGATGTAACATACATTTTAATCAATAGATGGTTACTTAGTCTAATTATCCAGTTTTCTCAGGAAATATCAACTTGATATTTTTCTTCATTTCCAGATTATGATATATGCATTTTTATATTGGTTGTTTATAGATATGAAATGAAATGTAAATGAAGAGAGTTTTTGTATTTTAAGGGAAGGTGATAATTTGATATTATTTATACTTGCTAAATATAACTGAGCTATGACAAAGGGGAAATCGGTTTTTATATATTTCTTTCCCTTTCCTCTGCCATATATTTTATTTTTCTGTTTAAAACTTTTTGAAACTCTCCCTCTTCTCTTGCTGCTAAAATTTGGTGTGAAAATAAATGATATTAGAATGTCAACTCAGCTACAGGGTGTTTAATCTATTTTTATTTTAATGTACAAAGTTAGGACGCTGGGTATTATTTTTCCCTTGATCCCACAAACATTTTCATCTTGGTCTCTCTAACAAAGGAAGCCCTCCATAGTAGATCAAGAGGCCACCAGACTAACTGTGATTTTTAATTAAGATGTTTACTGTTTAGTTGGAAGGTCTTAAATAGCCTAAAACTGAAGCTATTATTCCTTGACAAAGTATAGGATCCAGGCTGAGAGATGAAGCCCAATGTTCTCCCCCACTCTTCCCTCACTCAGATTCTAAAAGTGGCAAGAACTTTAGGAACATATTTTTTTGGCTTAGTCTAGAACTAGTCTAGTATACTAAGATAGTATAGGCAGAAACCTCAGAGATATTTATTTCTTTTCAGTGCTGCTTTGCCCAGTTATACAGCTTTATTTTTGTTCTCATTTCTATCTCTTTGTTTGACTAGTCAGTTTAGATGTTAATGGTTACTGGTCCTGCATAGTTAGTGCCTGCCTGGTGTAGTACAGTTATCCTTTCTGTCATATCTTTCCGCTCTGTCATCTTTGGTGCTAGGTTTATACCTGAGGCAAGTAGCATTAAAGGGGGAAATTGGAGGCATTTATTTGAAAGTTTAGTCCTGGGAAAAGAGAATTCAAGAACGGATGGTGGCAGTATTACTATCTGCCTGGCTGAGACTCATTTTTTCAGGGAAATAACCAGACCATTCATCTTAGAACTGGAGAGAACGGTATGAAAATATTGATTTCAACTTGGCTTCTCTTGGTGTTCTCGACAGACACCAGTTCTCTTCTTGCTACACCTATTTATTTATTTTTGTTTAATTGGAAAGAATATGGAAACAGGGTAAATAGATCAGATCAGCAATTAATTCTATTTTCCATTAGAATCTTAAGTCAAGAGTTTTTACTAAACATGGTTGCCCTTACATATGTTGTTGTTGTTTTTGAAGCCATGAGACATTTTGTCCCAGAAAATAGGTAATTGTTGCAGTAACATGTTGGTCATGGTCAAGAAAGACTGCAGCTGTGTCTTCATGTATACTTTGATAAAAATAAAAATAATTCTCCCATTCTTTTTTCTATAAAAAGTAATGTGACAATGGTGAAGTAAATGGTTTACGTATTTAAAACAGTACTCTAATTTTTTTGAAATAATGTTATTTCAAAACTTTAAACTCACCGATAATATGAATGTAACATTTTGCCCACATTTCATAATGTTTTGCTCCTGGTCTCTTCTGTATCTTCTTCTGTATCATTAGTCTAAAGATATAGTCTCTTGACTACATCTATCCTTCTCATGCTTTTGTCTGATTCTGGAGTATTAGAAATATGACCAGTTATTTCTTTGGCTCTCTCTTTCTGAATGATTCTGTCAGATCAACTCTTAGAACCAGATGTTATAAGAATAACATTTGACTGCTGAGAGAAACCATGCCAATGATGAAAGAATGCAGTATGGCAACAGTGTTAAATACTTATACTCACTCATAAAGGGGTGTGGAATTTAGGTATCATGCAACCAAGAATAGACAACTGTAAACAGAATGGAATTATAGAATTTTTATTGGAATGGGAAGAGGAAATGTGATAACGTTTAATGTATTGTGACCATGAGATTATAAAAACGGTAGCTCAAATAAACAGGGATATTATCTATTCACTCCTGGCTATAAACATTGAGCAGCTGGAACTAGATTGATAGCTTTGTTGATGAACGGTTAAAAAGAATACGCAGAACAAACCTTCCTCAGGTGGACTTGGCTACATGAAGTAAAAGCCTAAGAATAATGGTTAACTGCTGGTTAGCACTAGGCTTCTCTAGTTCATTGTTCTGTGGCTGTATATGATCACCAGATGCATTCAGAAATTTTATAAACAGGAGGAAGATAAGCTTTCATGTTGCTCTTTAGCATTTGGAATTTGGTATGTTGTCTCTGACTCCAGCCACTGTTAGGCTTCTATTTATTTGTTCAGCCCCATTTAAAATAACAACAACCCTTCTAAAATAATGTCCAATGCAGTTTTGCCAATAAAGTATAGGGGGCAAATCAGAGGGTGGGTTGGACATGGGGATTACAAGCCTCCAGCCTAATAGTTCTACCTTCTGGCCATCTATACATATCCCGACTGCCTGGTATTTGTGCCTTCGTAGTTCTGGATTCCAGCTATTTCCAGTAAATATCAGAGCCAGTCTCTAATGAAGCTCAATCATTTGGAAATATAATCTTGGATGTGAGGGCCAATCTAGAATGTATTATCAAAACTTGGAACAGCACAGAAAAGGAATGGCTTTCTCTAAAATATGGCCAGCTGTGCTTCAGTTTTGGCATCAGCTGTACTTGTAAACTAGAAGTGTGTGTCAGTGGGTGGGGTTGTAGCTATGGATTTCCAGGAAACTCCTGAGGTTATCAAGGATGCTGCCCTGCAAATAGCCATGTGAAGTTTCTACTTGTAGAATCAGTTGGGATTATTGTTGCTATACGAGCTTCCATGCTAAATAATAGCTTCTATGTTCATATTCTTGCATGCTGGGCTTGGCAGTGGAGTTCTTTAGGTTTATGGTGCTGAGGGACTTCAACCTTTATTCCCTGAGCATAGATTCAGAAGCATCCTAGGAGTTCCTGCCCACCATGGACTTGGCCCAGTTACTAATCATAGGAGAATCACACATAAACCTGTTTTTCCCACTCAGGACAGTGGCAACATGATCTTAATTGGGGGGTATTTCTATCAGTTTATTGTCATGGATGGATCACTCCCTGATAAGTCTGGAATTTCTCATAGGTTCCCATTTGCCACTCCATTTGCCTAATATCCAATTAAATTCCATATTGCGGTTGGGTTGTTTCAAAATGTAAAACAGGTTCAACTGAAATCATAGATTAGTGATAGTTGACTGTTAAACACCAATGAATGAAGCAAAATGAAGACTCAGAAAAGAGTTTGGTACAGCATCTTGAACTGTGAAATATTTACAATGAATCTGTTCCAGAGGAAACAATTATTCTGTTATATGGCATGATTGTCTAAAAATAAATGAATTCATGAATAAGAATGGTGGTTGTTTGATTAATATCTTCATATAAAATGATTTTCCATGGCAAAATAATAAATATAATATTAATGCATGATGAATAAATAAATAAATTAATATACAAATGGAAGTTTTTGAATACATCAGCTATTCTAAAGTAGAGTATATCTACAAGAATTTGTACATGTAAAATAGAAAAAGTAAAAAGAATAAAAATAACCAAGTCACAAAAACATATTAAATCGATTGGACTTTTCTGGCACATGAGAAAGGTATACTTGAATTATATGATTGTTTATGATGAACCATGGAGAAATTACTGATGATGATAAATTAAGAATATGGGACAGAATAAACCTTGAGGAGGAAATGGAAATGGAAGAAAAAGAAATAGGTGAACGAAAAGACAACGAAAATTGAAAATACAATGGATAGTGGGAGTGAATGATCTGAGGGAAAAATAGAATACAAATTAGCTTCCTAATAGAATGAATAGAAAGTGGATGCAAAGGAGCTGCTTATAACAGAGTGAAAGGATTTGTGTTATTTAGTGTGACAGAAAATGTAATATATACCACTGGGTAAATTTATATACTCCGTAATATTTATTCCTATAAAGCTGAGATAATCTTTGTGCAGTTGGGAACAGCAGATTTTTTTAAAAAAACAATATTTTTAGTGGCTAAGAGACAAAGTAAGATGGTTGGTGATGATGTCATAACACGTCAGTGGGAGAAGCCAAGATATTCGGGCATGTTTTCATGCATTTTGGGACTACGTTAAATCAGTTCAATGGTTTTTCCATCAAGGTTTTCATTTTATTTTATTTTTCCATACTGAAAAAAACAAATATAAAATTATTTCTAAAATATTTGGACTCTTTTCCCTTCTCATTTTGCTGAATTTCAGAAGTATAGTCCCTGGAGGATTACTGCTATAAAAGGAAATAAGCTTAATATGATAACAGTTTGAGAGTACTATCCTTTACAAAAAAGATAAAGAATAAGTAACCATTAAGCACAGTTCTGAACAATTCAAATGGATGAAATATAAATGCTCATCTTCATTTATTTTGGCTGACTCCACAGAAGCTAACTGCAATCTCACTTTTAAAGTAAATTCCATTTGAGTTTTTCCTATAGCATCTTATCTATCCATTTAAATACATGCATGAATCTTTAATGTGATCAAGTGTTCTAAATAAGTTTTTGCCAGCATTGTTATTTTAACTTTGTTTCTGTTAAAATAAGAAAAAGTAAATAAATATGGGCATATATGTATAAAAAGAAGGGTTATATTAAAATAGACTATTTTGTTTTGCAGTGCGAAGTCAGCTACTGAATGATTCTCTTTCTTCCTCTATCCGAAAAGGTTATATTTGTTTCTGCAATGGTGTATGTGATATTCCCCTACGTACACAAACTTTGTTCTCCTTGATTACCACCATTTTCCTATGTTCTTCATAAAATACTAAAACTGGTTAATTAATTGCAACATTTCCAAAATATATAGTTGCATAAAAAAGAATAAGCAGGTAATGTATGTTTTTGGAATGTCATTCTTACTATTACAATGTTTGCAAGTGCTATAAAAGAAATCTGAAATCTCAAACCCTTTTGCATAACCAATTAATCCAGTTGCCTAAATCTAAAGTCAGAATAATGGCAGTAAGGCCAAACAAGCTATTGGGTTAGGTAACTTTTAACGAACATTTAAATTCACCCATCTTGAACGCCCTGTGACATTATTTGAAGTCTCTCTTGAGTTTCTTCATCAAAAATAACATGCTGGGTATCTGTTTGTTCTGATTGCTCTTAGATTATGCTTCATAAATTATGACAGACACCTAGTAGAAAACCAGTCAGGCAAGAAGAGCATCATCCTTGTGGCAAAAGCATCCAGATTTCTTTGGCAGCTTTTCATGATCGTTGCAATTTAATCCCACATAACAGTGATATTTTCCACATTTTTCTTTCCTCTTTCCTATTTAAAACAATTCCAATTTATGCTTGACATGATTATTGAAATGCTTTCAAAAGTTTGTGCTTTGAAACTATAAGAGAGTTCTAGTTCATGAACTGTTCCATGCCTTTGTCTAAGTTGCGTAATTATAAAAGGATTCTAGTCCTTACCGAACTTTGTTTATTTTCATTTAAAAATGAAGGAAAAGATGGATTGATATAAGATCAGTCACAATGTAGAAAGGGTGGTATTGTTTATATCTCTGGACAGTAGAAGGCCGGATACAGTTCAAGGAAACTCCCCCAGCAACCTCAACTTATCTGTCAAGGACATCAGAAGAAGACACCAAACTACTGATTACAGTGTTACAGATGGAAATAGTTCAAGCTGACCTCTAGACTGTAGACCTTAAATTCCAGAAGGGTTTGTGTATGGATACCTTCTCTGACAAGGAAAAAAACAATGATGACAGTTGGAAAGACCTTTGTTTGTCTCCTACTTGAAGAAGCAGATAAAACCATGTCCTTTGAAGTGAGCTGAAAAAAGTGAGTAGGCCTTAAATCTGGGAAATATTCAGTCTTAAATCTTATCAGTCTTTGCCTCAAGGCTGATGCATTAAGAGAAGAGATGCTATTATTACATGCAGAGAATTATCTCAGGCAACTTGTATAGCTGCCTTCTTTATCTTTCAAGGCTAAAAAATTTGACCATGTTTTATATCCTTAAACTGCTCATCCATTGTTGTTATGACATTTTGTTATCTTTAAAAGCTCATTAATGAAATAATGTGGCCTCCTTGAACATACTGTCAGATGCCAAGCAGGTTTTTATTTGTCTGTTTACAAATCTTTAGGAAAACATAAATTTATTTTTGTTGACCAGGCTTTTAATGCATGGTTTCTTGGGAGGAATGAGTTCTAGGCAGAGAAACAAAGATTGCTAAAATTCACCATGATTAAAATCCCAAACATCCTCATAAAATGCTTGTTCATATGAATTTCTTGTATTGTAAATGTACAATATTTTAATGTTTAATGTCTATGTTATATTCCGTACACACACACACACAGAGACATTGTACACCTAAAGTATTCAAGGGAATCTTGCTAATTTTGTCATACATGTCCCAAGCATTACATGGTGAGCACTAGAGAATAGGTATGCCAAACCCAAAGACAAAGCCAACCCATTGGAATTCAGTACACTTTCAAGTATTGTGGCTAGAATCCAACTGCTAAATCAAAAAGTAATTAAGTACTCAGCAAGCCATAATGTTCAACTGATAGGTAGGGCAGCATAGAAAAATAGTGTTTTGCTTGCCTGTTCATTTGTGATGAATTTTAATCTTTGAGAATGGACAACACCCTCTGGGTTGATTAAGCAAGGCATCAGACCTGAAATCACCGACATAGATAACATTGTGGGTCAATTAAATGGGCCAATGTGAGTATTCTAAACAAGAATAAAATGTAGCATATACCAAGCAGGCTATTTTCAAATCTTGGTTCAGTTTGAAAGCTGTATAGCTTGAGATAAGTTTTAGAAGACATCCATATATTGTAAAATATTGCATATTTAATGAAGGAATTGTTTCTTTAAAAAAAATAAAAACTGATGCAGAAATAAACCAAAACCAAAATAATGTTATAAAAAATGAGACATAGAAGTAAACTAAAATTTTATTCAGCAATCTCTAAAACTAACACAAACACTAGTTACAATTAGTTATATCACAGTGTCCCAAAAGATACAAGGTCATAAGCCTCAAAAGAAAAAGAAAGAGAAATGGAAATTGGAGGTGAATAATAATAATAACAGGACAGTTGGACTGTTCTTGAAAGTTTAGAGTTTATCTTTCGAAATCTGGATTGACATGAATATTATTATATTAATATTATAAGTACTATTATATTCATATTATAAGTACTATTGGTAGTACTTGCTATGTTTGGATAATTATGAAGCATTGGTCTTCCATAGGGGTTAATCAGAAAGTTGGGGAAAATACAGGAATGACCAGGCTGAGTCCAAGGGCAGGGAAGTTTTAAAGATATAATCAGTTTCTATGCCCCTGTAAGAGACCTAAATCCACCACCACCACCCAAAGACCATCAACCTTTATGTGTTGCCAAACCACTTTGACTGTTAGTAGTTCTCGTGTATAGATAGCAATGAATACTTCAGCTTCAACCAAAACAATACAAGAGCACACAATAGATACAAACTCAAGATAAACCACACCAAACTTGATTGCAGGAAATATGACTTCAGCAACAGAGTAGTCAATGTCTGGAATACTCTACCTGACTCTGTGGTTTCTTCCCCAAACCCCAAAAACTTTAACCTTAGACTGTCTACTATTGACCTCACCCCTTTCCTAAGAGGTCTGTAGGGGGCATGTATAAGCACACCAATGTGCCTACCATCCCTGTCCTTTTATTTCTTTTCTTTTTCTTATATGGACCCATTTCATGTATTCATAACTATGTTTTTACTTATACCTATTATCTTGTAAGCAATTGACAAATCAAATAAATAAATAAACTTTAAACACTCAAAAGCCATTTGGACCTGTTTCCCACAGAAAAGAAAACACTGGGAGCCACAAAACCTGAGTGGGTGTGGCCAATTCGACATCACTCACTCTCACCCAGTCACATGACCCCCCCAGCCACGCCTACCCAGGTTTTGTGGCTCCCATATTATCTTTTCTCTGTGAAACGGGTCCAAATTGTTGCATGGCTTACTATACTCTCACAATGGTATCATTTTCTGAGTTATTTCACTGTAATAATTGCCTAGACATGTTTAGCACATTAAAAAAGACAAAATAGCAGGCAGAATTAGCCAGTAAATGGGCTGCCTGCAGCCATACTGCTGCCAGTTTAATTTTCTGAAGTACTGCTGGGCTCTACTAACAACCTGGCTTGCAGGAACTGCGCTAAATGAGCTTGCTATCACCACACCATTGTTTTAAAGAGAAAAATAAACAACCTGCCCAATGCTGCCTGTTGAGTAGTGATGTGTATAGAAACAGCTGTATCCTAGTAGGTTTCTGTGAGAAGCTGTTTTTGTTTCTTCTTGCTTTATCCATCTGGTTCAGTTCCAAGGTGGGAGAAAGACACTGGAAACATGGAGGTTGATTAGGAAGATGGTTTATTGATGAAGCAGAACCACATGGGTTTGTGGTTCTGGGCAGCTGACAAAATGGAGTTGAGAGTGGATGGTTTTTATACCTTCTTTGCGCTTTGTATTTGAGCCTCCTGTTCCTGTGCAAGAATGTATCACTTAATATTCTACTGGCTGTTGTCAGATTCCTATGGGGTCATGTAGGGGTCATGTAGGGGTCATATCTGGCTCCACAGCAGGTGGGATTCAATTTTTTTTTACTACCAGTTCTGTGGGCGTGGCTTGGTGGGCTTGGCAGGGGAAGGATACTGTAAAATCTCCAGTCAGAGGTGGTATTTGCCGGTTCTCTGAACTACTCAAAATTTCCGC
>JANHFN010002911.1:77710-91756 GCA_032468175.1 Toxicocalamus goodenoughensis | reverse complement strand
TCAACCCTGCTGGCAGTCTCCCCCCTCTTCACCACCTCTACAGGGTGGCTTAGCCCCGAAACCAGCCAGCTCAGGGCACTCCAGCGGCGAGCATGGATCAAAGCCTCGCAGAGATGAGGTTTCGGTCTGTCGCTGAAGAAGCTCAAACCGGAAGTACGACATGTTTTAGAATTCTTGCTTGTGTATTTCAAGACAAATTTTCAGGAAAAGCAGTGAAAGGCATCTGTGATGACCTAGGATTCTTTTTCTTCTTCTTTTTAAGATTGTTCAGTTTGCCAAGTCAAAAACATCAGCAGACCTCCTGATCTCTTCTGAAAACTTCAGTTCCTAAGTAACTTTGTTATTAAATATGATGTGAACTCAAAAGAATGAAGATAAATTGCATGATTGATTTCTTCTATTTTAGCATATCAATATCGTACTTCTGTATCTTTATTAGGTAACCTGATGCATGAAGCAATAGCATTTTTTAATTAATTGTGAAAAGAGATACAATAGTAACAACTTTACTTGGCAGAATTAATGTCATATTTGTGTGAGTTTGTGTTTGGACTGTGACACCTCAGCTTGTTCTATCCAATGAATTGCTTAGCCAAGTTTCATTGTTAGTTCTATTATCTGTTCTCATAATTAGTTCTATTATACTGCTAAAGAAATTATATAAATTTTGATTATATAATTAGTTAAGTGAGTCAATATGCATAAAATTATATATAAATAAAATAATACTTTTGAATAATCAGTTGTTCTTTACTTGCTATAGAGATGATCTATACAATTACTTTATTTATTGCTAGAAATTATATCTTAATTTTGTTTTTTAAATAAATAAAATTGCCTAATATTTTAAAACACAAATGCCAAATGAATTGACTTTGATTTCTAAATGGACAAATAGTAAATTATTCTGTTCCCACAATATGTCCATAGTAACCATTTCTTGAAATCAGTTAAACCAGGAGTGGTTAAATTTCAGCTCTTTGGAAATCTGTTTTGTTCCTTCATACCCCCAGAAACCATTATTCCATTTAGTTGACAAAAGGTAAACATTATTAAACTGCTATATTATTAAATTAGCTTTCACCTTAATAAAACTTAATTGGAATGTATGCCCCTTCCTTCCCTGCAAGTTTTAGAGCACAATTCATAGTATGTCAGTCAAAGATTACATAGGATTTGCAGTGGAGTGGGGGGGTGAGAAGATGTGATAGAACACCTCATTATTTTATGATGCAAAATGTGCAATAGGCATTCTTGTGTCAGATGTTAAATCATGGATACGTACAGATGGATCATGCATCATAACATCATCATATACACTACAATTTTGATGTAATCTTAGTTTGCTGAAGACATTCATGTATCTTTGGGCCTAAAACCATTTGTGCTCATTTGCTGTAGAATGTGGCTGTAATAACAGGAAAATTCATCAGTCCGCCCACTGCTGCTGTTTCAGATCCTATTATATCCAATACAAGTGCTTGTGCTTTTACAGCATGCTTTGCCTCCTATCGTCTGGCAAAATGCAAAACACTTTACTTGTTGTGTTTATTGTATTTCCCTAGGTTTAGGAAACAAATGTAATATTGGAAAAAATAAAGAATAATTACAAAGGTTCCCCCCTTGGCTTAATCTGATTTAATTTCATTTCCTTTAATTTCTTGAAAACAATGAAATGTGTCACTGAAATAACTATGGAACCAATCTATGCTCTAAGTGACAATAAAGTAGTAAAGAAGAAGTAGACAATCTGCTTTCCAAAGGTTTTTTCATATATGAGCAGGCCTTTTTACATAGTTCTTTGATTCATTAAAAGTCTAATCCTGTTTGTTTGATGGACATATCATAGCTTGGATCTAATGGTAAATGGAAATAAACCTCTTCAAATCTCAGGCCCAATTCCTTGAAGCCAAGATGAGATGTCTTTCATCAAGCAAAGCAATCATTTAATTCAAGAAAACAGCATAGAAATGTATGCGTGCCTGAATGCATGCATGCCTGAATGAATGAATGAATGAAATAGATAAAAATAAAAAGGATGATGTTAGTGGTATGCCTGTCAGACCAGCTTTAAATAAAATTTAGATGAGAAGCTATGAAATAATATATTACTTAAAGGCTAAAACAACTACATTCCCTAGTATATAGTTTTTGAAATCAACATGAACATTATGCTAAATGTAAAAGCGAATTTTTATACTTCCGAATTTGATATAACCTTGGGTGCTCATTGATCTTTATTCTGTCTTGCCCTCATTTATGGAAGCAGCAGCTTTAGAAACTTTTGATATGGATCATTTATGAAAGCTTTCTCAGAAAAAAAAGCTGTGAAGAGTTTTTCATGCTAATTTATTGTTATTATTACTACTGCTACTATTTACAAACAGTTTGCCAGAGAGATCTGACAGGATTCGCTACTTTTGAATATTGGAACTTTCCCAAGTTCCCAACTCTTCTAATATAAACAACATGTGAATCACAGCTGCCAGTTCTTTAGCTGGCATTACCCTTCATTCACATCTTCCCATGAACGTCAATATGATGTATTGGTATAGTGTATGTAGCTTTTTGTAATAAATCAATGGAAATTTTATCAAGATTTTCTAAGTCTGTCCATGATTTTTTGGTATGACATCCAATGTACAGATAATCGCTAGGACTGCCATAAGGTTAAACCATAATCTTTGCACTTCTGTTTTCAAATCTTGGTACTTGTTACCTTCTCTAATTCATTGTCTCTATTCTACCATCCCCTGGTATTATCGTATCAACTATCCACACTTTCTTCTTTTCAACCATAGTTAAATCTGATATGTTATGTCATCACTATCAGTTTGTATTCAGAAATACCACAATATTTTAATCTGCTCATTTTGACTACTTTTTCAACTATATAGTCCCACCAATTTTTCATTACTGACACATGATAATATTTAGACATCCTCCAGTGACTGTATTTATTATTTACATACAACAATGTGCAATCAACTGGCAGTCAAAGGGCATGACAAAAATTCTTTAATTTCACAGCATATTTTACCATAGTTTCAATTGGGAAAATTTGACAATCCTAGACCAGGCCAAATCCAAAAAATGCCAGTGAATTTCTAGAAGCCTGGCACTGTGACAAATCAGCCATCAATAGACACATAGATATTAATAGCATCTATGGACTTTGCAAAAGAGACAATCAACCAGCCCAAAAGAGAAAAAGATTCCAACACCTCTCCACCAATAATCAGCACTCAGGTCAGCATTTATTAACTCCAAGGTCAACTTCAGTCCAAAAATCATGTAAACAATACCCCAAATCTGGCCATTAGTAAATAGCCCATCAAATAATCCCTAAGACCGTCCCCATCTACACAGACAGGCAAGACACCAGAATACAAACTGACAGCAAAAAGCACTCCTTACTAGCATTGATGATATTATCTAGTTAGGGCAGAAGTTTTCAAACTTCACAGCTTTAAGACTTGTGGACTTCAACTCCTAGAATTCCTCCTCCAGACATGTTAGTTGACGTCCACAGGTCTTAAACTTGTCAAGTTTGAAGTCCCTTGACTTAGGGTAATGAAATGTTTGCTAGAAAATAAGCAAGCTCAGAGAGCACCAAGCACCCCTCATTTCAACCCTGAGCTACAAATATTCTTCTTTATTAATGTGCAATCACAGCTGCCACTTTATCTTTAGATGGTGTTGACTTTCAAGCACATCAAGTTCTTCCCAAGAAGGTAGGATGCTGTAATGTATCAGCATAAAAATAAGCACAGATTCAAGCAGTGTGGCCTTTTATAAATTGACAGATGGAAATTTTGTCAATGTGCACATTTTTAAGCACTACTATTTTTTGTATGTTGTTATTATTTCATTAAATCTAATTTTATCTTCTGACACAATTGTTTGTATACAAAGTATTGTTGTTCTCAAAAAGATTAATTTTATGCTAGGAAAGAAGAAAAGAAATATTTCAGGCATCTATGCTATAAGAAAATATTAAAGCTTATTTTTTATTAACAAAAATGTAATGCTATAAAATAGTATGCTGTGTTTCTCCAAAAATAAGACCCGGTCTTATTTTCTCTTGGATTTGGAAATAAGTATTTGAACTTATTTTGGGGGAGCCTTATTTTTTTTTAAGTGTAGGAGGCGGTGAGCACAGAGGCTGAATGGAGTGGAAGCCTGCAGCTGCAATGGGACAAGCTCTCGGCATTCCCTGACTTCCACTGCCCTGCCTGCTGGCCCAGCTGCTTCTGGGACATTTCTCAGCTATGGCAGATGTCATGCTGGCCACCAACTGACTGACCATGCTACTGCTGGCATTGCATGGGCTCTTCACCCTCCTCTCAGGTTGGTGAAAGCCAGGTGTGCCAAGAGCTTGGCTCCAATTGAGGCTGCAGGCAAGACAGTGGGATGGAGAGGGCATGGCTGCTGCTAGCTGCCCAACACTTTTAGGAGTGATTTGTTCCATTCCCAAGCACCCCTTAGGCAAACAAACACTTTTTGCCCTGATGAAGAAATGATGGAGACTCAAATCTTCATGTGCTTGCAAAGGGAATGATTTGAAAGCAACCCCTTTGCAAGCAGACAAAGCTTTGTCTTGCTCTGAGTGAAAAGTGCACCAGGTGGAAGCAGAGGCGATTCCAATGTGCCACCTGTTCCATCCCATTGTCTCTCAGCTTGCCTGTAGCCACATTAAACAAACACCTCAAAATAAGACTCCCCCCCAAAAAAAGGCCTAGCATGATTTTTTTGGGGTGGGCCTAATATAAGTCCTACCCTGAAAATAAGCCTGGGGGACGGGTGCATAAGATGTTGAGATTGACTGCCTCCCCCATCCCCCATGCCTCTGTCTCCACCTGCAGGTGAGTCAGGCCGCCATGCAGCACTTCCAGATCACTTTTATTCTCTCCCCCTCACTTCTACCTCCTTGCTCAGATTTATCAGTATTTGTGCTGTACCAAGGAGCCAGTGGATTGCAGCTGCTGCCAGATACCATCGGCCCCTGCACACTCACTGCTTTATGTGCTGGCCATGCCCATTTCCCCCAGGCTTATTTTCAGAGTAGTGCTTATATTAGGCTCACCCTAGAAAATCAGACTAGGGCTTGTTTTTAGGGTAAATCTTATTTTCAGGGAAAATATTTTCAAGGAAAAGTTTGTAGACAAATGCACTCAGTGAAAGTGATCTCATAAAGATGAGTGGTATGCGATTCAATGCAAAAATAATAAGGTTTGATGTGTAGCTGTTTCAGTAGTTAAAATAATTATTCTCATCTTTGTTTGTTTGTTTATTTATTCCTCTCTATCATTCTGGTCTTATTTTTCTTATACTCCCTATAAAAACTGTGTTTTTGTTTTTCTTGGGAGTTCCATCTTCATGTATTTTGATTCATATTTACAGGAGATTGTGATCAATTATGCCATGGCTGTGTCTTCAGACATATTTGAATTTTGACCCTCACACTCCCTTCCAGAAAACCAAAGCAATATGGTTCTTTAGAACTTATGTAAAACAATAACAACAAATGCATATATTTGCATAGTAGCCCCATGAATGTATCTTTCTCATATATGTATGCATAGGAATCATAAGATTGTCCATTGTGTTTATGATTTAGTTATGCAATATTATTGACCCTGTATAGTCATACAGCTGTACATTTCTCAACATTTTTGACAGCTTCATCTCCCTCAGTGAGTGTACAGCTTTGAGACTTCCCCTTTGCTGTTTGATATTGAAAATGTTTCATTTCATATTTTCATTTGTGTTAATTTTCAATTGCCACTAAATTAAACAGATTTTATTATCGTGAGTTATGTTATGATACTAAACTTAATTACATATTTCCAAGTACACCTGGGTGCATCTTTATGAATACCTCTGAAAATATACAAATGTTCTTTCTTAATCAATCATAAGCTTCTTTGGAGGTTTATAAGGGAATTTTCATTAATTTGTTTTAATGTATGGATGAATCTTTCAGTACTAATTAGTGGAAAAAAACATTTTTTCCCTCAAGAAAGCAAATTACAATATATCATGATGCAGCTCATTGATACTGGGCAATTACATTTTCTATAAGAACATTTCCAAGGTTTATTATAATTGCATTGTTCCTTAATGTAATGCTTTTTCCTTCTTTTCTTTTTCTCTTCCTTTCACAAGCCTCGCCATTCAATTATAATGGAATTTTCAAATTTCAAATTTCCTTTAAAGTTTCAAAAATGTATTCTTCCCTTTTATGGGAAATTAGTGACCCTGTTAAAAAAGATTCCCTTCCAAAATAAACATGTGAAACATCTGAAAAAATGTATACAGTCCTAGAGCATATTAATTCTTGACCTTCTGATCAAGAAAGCTGCTGCAAATGAAAATGAAGAAGTTATAAGGCCTTATTTGATCTTATATAAAACTACAAAATATCTTCTTATACAACCATCTATAAAAGAAAATGCCAGATTCATACTCTATGATGGCATTAGAATATTTAATGAGCTTCTAGTATGAGATTAGTCATTTCATAATGCCACGGGGAAATTGATTATACATACATTACTTGATGCCATGCCATTGTATTACTCTGATATATTCATAGCTGCTATGAAAGCAAATAAAAACACAATAGCTAATGGTACGTAGTGGGAGAATCTGTCAATTGGGATAGCATTCTAGTACAAATTTGCTTTTAAAAGCATTATATAATTAATAGTGTAAACATTAGGAAGAAATAAAATAGTTGCAAAGCCTTTACACTGCTCTATAAAATTTATTATAAGTAGCTTTTTATTTTACAACAAGCAATGCATGTTCTTTGGCTTCAAGATGATAAGTTTTATTCCATTAAAATTTTATTCTTATTTACTACTTTGTTAAGAACAGGTAGCCACATTACTTGTTTGCTCTTCTTCACTACAGTAGAGGTCTAAGGAAAGAAAGACTGCTATACTTTTTGAAATCCTTCCTCAGTGATCAGACTCAGTTGGTGTTGACACTTGTGGAGTGCCTCATACTTCCCACAGTCATTCATCTCAACTTTGATCTGCTCAGGTGAAGCTGTTGGTGTATTGATCCAGGGTGTCTAGAGACTGAGCAAGTCAGGATAGGTTTCAGCTGAATTGGCTATTGCTCTCTGGCATTTGGGCAATTTTCATTGTTGGCCTTGGATGCGGTTCCACATCCCCATTCACATCCCCCTTCATAGTTGATGCACAATTTATGGGTCATCCTGGATCTCCTGTTCTGGAAGAAGGTGGCATCTGGGGCCAGGAGGGGTCAGTTTCAACAGCAGGGCCTTCATACAGTCACTCATGTCCTAATTATCTAAGAACTGGACTATGTATTTATTTATTTATTTATCAAATGTAAATACTATTGCAGTGCATTCTCCTTGAAGAGTATCTGGAAATTACAGCTGGTATAAAATTCAACAACATGATCAGTGATTGGCATTTCATGGTATGCCAATGTGTCAGCATTGCTGCATAAGATATATTAGTTGCCTGTAGACTTCCAGGCAAAATTCAAGGCTCTGGTCATTACTTATAAAGTCCTTCATGATATAGGGTTTGATTAACTGAAACATGAAAAGTTTCTGATTGTCTTGGCTCATCTGGTAATTTCACACAGAGTGGGTGTGCTCTAGGTCCCCTTGATTAGACTATGTCATCTTGTGGGACTGAGGCAGTGTGCATTCTTCATCCCCTCATCCTCTGAAACTGTATCCACCAGAGATAAAAATGGTGCCCATTCTCCTGGGGTCCCAGAAAGCCTTAAAACCTGATACTGTTTCCAGCCCTGTGGGTAATGGGTTTATTTATGTATTTTATGGATCTTCTAATTTCTTTGGTTTGTAAGGTTTATGGTTTTGATTGCCTTAGTCTGGGATTCCTGTTTGTGCTTATTGTTATTGTTTCTGGACTTTGTAAGTTTCTCAGAGTCTAATAAAGCAGGCAATTATAATAAATTTAACAAAGTAATTCCAACTAAGCAGGCTCAGGTGTTTTTGGCGAAGGATATTGATATCCTATACTTATTGCTTGTTACTGAAGTATAGTATTCAGCAAAATGATTCCCTTCATATACTGTATTTTGGACTCTAATATGGGCCATTTCCAGCTAACTGAACAATGCTCTTCCTTCTAAACAGTGATAATATACTGTAAAGGAATGCTATAGAATGAGAAATCTCCATATAAAACAGGGATCTTCAAACTTGACAGCTTTAAGATTTGTGGATTTCAATTCCCAGAATTCCTCCTCCAGTCATGTTAGCTCAGGAATTCTGGGAGTTGAAGTCTACAAGTCTTAAACTTACTAAGTTCGAAGACCCTTGATATAGAAGATGATGTAATTTTCATCCTCTCAACAGGCTAATGATGCTTTTATCCTTAGGCAGAAAATATAAAAGACCTGAGTTTTTGGTTTTTTTGTTCTTTTTGGTGAATTGAAGTCACTTGGCAGAATGGCAGTTTCCTTTATCTGGATACGTACAGTACATTACATTTGGTGAAAGTCTATGGAGATTCTCAGTCATTCAAGTTATGGTTGTCTCAAAGGTGCAGCAAGCCCTGTGAAGATTTGTACATTGGGGAAACAAAACAACATTTTCATAATCCACATAGCACAACATAGGAGAACAAACACATCAGGACTAGATTCAGCAGTCCACCTGCATTTAAAAGACACAGGCCACTCTTTTGAAGACAGCCAATCCACATTTTGGACAAAAAGGACTGCTGGTTTGAAAGAGGGGTCAAAATTCTATGTCAAAATTGAACAGCCTTCTCTTAACAGAGGAGGGGATGCGACATCATCTATCTCCAAGCTACAACACAGTCCTTTCAACAGTTCCAAGAAGGCTCCACATCCATTTGCACCACTCAGGTGACCCTGATGACACAGATAAACCTCCAGGTGACCTTAATGACTTGCTAAAAGAATGCAAATGACCAGGTGTCTGCAAGGAGTATAAATCCTCCCATTCCCCACCATCCAGTCAGAGCTAAAGAAGCTTCTTGGATATGAAGTGAAACATCTTCAAATAAAAACTAGAAAGTCCAGTTTGAAAAAAGAACCTTTGGGATTACATTTGGTAGTTGTCAAACGAATATCTAGGTTCACTTTTCTTTGTACAGCAATGAACTGCATAAACCAATGCTTTATGCAGCTCATATTTGTTTTGGACTGGAACTGTAAAAAGAATATTCAGCCAGACAATCCAACTTATTGTGTAGAAGTTCATGAAAAGAAACAAAAGGAACAGTAAGATAGCTAGTACAACTGAATTAAGCAGCTGGATGATTGCCCTTCTGTTGTGATTAAATTAGTTAGAATATGCTAGTACTTTTGGCCTATTCACATACAACCATGCCTCACACAATTCTCAAGTGAGTACAATAGGACATACTAGAATCATCCCTGTTTCAGTATATTTTTATTTTACTTTAATGAAATAATAGTTATTTAATAATGGTCATAGTATCTCTGAAATATTAGCATGATGTGTTTATACTGATTGAGAAAGACTGCTCAAGATTTAGTTTACAAAAGCAAAATAACATTAAGAAGGAAAATCAAGGAAAAAATTCAGAGAGCATGAGAGAGAGAGAGAAATGATGATGAGGAGGAGGAGGAGGAGGAGGAGGAAGATTTACTTTGAATTAGGGAATTTCCAACATTATCACCAGCAATCATATTAACATCAGTCTAATACATGTATACAATTCAAATACCAAAATGAAGTATGCTCCTTTCCCAAACAGTATTATATTTCTTTCAGCAAACAATTTTAATGATTCAATTTTGTTATAAGATTATGAAAAGACATAATCAGCCAATTTTGAATAGCATTTCATCCAATATTTTTTAAGTTTCAAGTACAGGAAACTACAATAACCCTGTTAAAAACAAGCCACAGCCATTAAACATCTCCTCCTATTATGGCTGATATCAATCACCATACAGCAAGATCACCAAACAAAATTAATAACTGCTACAATATCAGATGACTTGTATGAATAAACTCCTGCATTTTAAATGCAACTATACGAGGTTAGTAGATAAACTTACAATCCTTCATAATTGCCTTGGACATTGCATTTCTAGAAAATTCAATGTCAATATGTTGAACTCTCCTGTCACAATAATCCTTGTGGGATTTCAAATGCACAATTAACCCCTCAGTAAATAATGAGGAGTTTAATTATGCATATTAACTACTGAGGATTATTATGACAGCACAGATCAGTGAGCTATGCTTGTCTTGATATAAATTGCTTAAAATGCATGGTCCATATTAAGATAAGACTATAAAAATTGGGCAGTTACATAAACTCTGCTTTTCAAAATCACTTGTTGTGTGGCATGGAAATCCTGAATGTGCACTTGTGATCACTTTATTGAGCCTAGTATTTTTTCTATACGTCATTATGTGGCTTATTAAATTGTGTTTCAAGCAAGATAATAATTGCTATGCATGTAGTGGTCACCTGGATTTTTAAAATCCATTTTTTTTTGTATTCAAAAGATGAAAATTCTTAGCCTGGTCACCTAGATTAGCTAAATTCAACTCATATGCCAATTGCCATTATGAAAAGTGGAATAGAGAAATTACAGCAGCCAGTTTTTCTCAGTCCAGTCTACATTGCCAGTCCTATCTATCAGCATGGCATCTTTTGAGTAACTCAGGTATAGAAATGTTATTCTGTTAAATTTCCAGAGTTCCCAGATAGAAAAATGAAGAAGTGATCCATTCATTCTTTAATAATTTACATTTTGGGATTTAAGCATCATTTCTGATGGGAACCTAACAACTCTAGAGGATGACTTCAGGTTGAAAATAAATGTTTTGTTTTTAATTTTATTCCATTAAATTAAAAGGTTTACTTTTATATATAAGATGCACCGCTTTTGGAGCTTTAAAAGCAAACATTTAAAGAATCATTGTGTCAACCAAAATGTATGTAGATGGACTACTTCCCTGGGTGTCCCATTTCCTGATGATTTTCATGACTGGCATTTGAAATCCTTTGTAAACTAGTCCCAGTGCTGGCTTCCAAAAGGAAGCTGAATCAAAATACTCCTAGAAGAAGAGCTGGAAGAGAAAAACTTGTGTTTTGATGTTCAACCTCCCATGACATCATCTTGCTTACCTAAAGGATCTGAGGAGCCTTTCTTAATAATAATAAAATTAAATTCTGAGCATTTTTGTCTGTAACTTTATCCAAGAATAAATTATTTGTTTTTATTTTTTATTAACTTCTTTTTTTTCCTGAACCCTACAGTCTTTGCTATTTGAGAGTAAAATAAAGATAGATGAATGAGGGTAGATGCAAAAGTTCACAGGTATGATAAGACATATCAATAGGTTAAAGGAAGTCAAATCTATTTGAAATGTGAAGGATTGTACTAAATGCATGCAACTTAGTTTTGTGAAGTATGAATGTAACAAACAGGTATTATAAGTAATATGTATAATACATATTATCTGAGATTAGCAGATCCTACTGCTACCTCCTATTGAATGTAGAGCTGACACTAAAAATATTGTTAGTGTGTAATGACAGAAATGACCCAGGATATCTATCCCTTAAGTCATATTGCCTTTTTAAATCTTTGTCTAAAGACTTCTGTCAGTCCAGAACTCTGTTTTGGTAAAGTTAATGCTGTAGCCATTTTCTGTAGTGTTAAATTCACAGAAGTTACTTAATTCTTTCTGGATTTCATTATGATGTATTTAAGAATCAGCTCTGTCTCTGCTTAAATCTTTTCAAACAAGGGCTGCATTAATCTCTTAAGAAGGATTAACAACTGTAGATAGATGTACTCATCAGACTTAATTTTAAAATACTGGTTATTATGTTATTTACCTTTTTTGCCCACATACAAATGTGGACCATCAGTCCCCAAAATGTGCCGATGTAGATTGAGATAAAAAACAAAACAAAACTCCCAACTGGGTAAAGGTTCCTACTGAAAAATCAAATATACAGCTAGCAAAAGATATATAATCTTGATTTGAACTATGTAGCATAATTGTATTTAACTGTAATTGTTCACAAAGATTTGTTACTATAAACATTCACTGCACAGCCCACTAGAATGGTGATTAACATCATTAACCTTAGTCTGGAACATGCAAAGCTCTTATAAAATTAGGAATAGTCAGAATGTGCCAGATTTAGAAGATTCAAACTAGCAATCTACAAGCAGGCAGAATAGCAAATTAATTTTTTGCTTGTGCCTGGGCAGCCCACTAAATCTGATTTCACAGACTGAATGGGTGAGGGGCATAATTTAGCATAGACTTTTTCCAGTTGTGCGGAAGAACAAAAGTAATCCTTATAACCTTGCAGTATATACCCCTAAAGAACCAAGCTGAGCTGTTATCATAACGAGCACTGTAATCATGCAGTACAATAATTCCAGGGAGTTAGCTTGTGCTACTTAGATCAGTTAATTAGTTGTTTGGCAGACAAGGATAAAAGAGAGCTTATAAAACTGGAACTGACAGCAAAAGAGCAGCTTGGTGGACCACAAAGAGTACTGCTGGCCAGGAAATCTGCTCCATTCGTATTCAGGTATGAAGCCAATAGTCAATTTTCACATCAACAAATCAATTAATCCTTTCTTTACAGTTATTCATTTGTCTGGAATTTTAGCCCAGCTTAGTTGTTCTCCCAAAGGCTCCATGGCAGTAGCAATCCGAAATATATAATTGCCTAAATTGTATGTTTGTTTGTTTGTTTTAAAATAATCACCCAATAAAATTAAATGGAATGAGCCAATGTTTGAATTTTTTTTGTTTGCATGACTATATTCTACAGCCTGATGTTCCACCAGCCAAATGCTATTATGGCCAGTGAAGCAACATTTATGACTTCTTGAATAACTTTTCCCTATTTATGTAGTGTAATTCCAGGACACTTATGTTTGCTTGTCTTTTCAATTTTATTGATGGAACAGATGAGACAGAACACAGTTCCTTCATAGCAAGACAAGTTTCCTATGCAGACGGTTCACAAAACAGATGGTGCCATACAGAGCACTTATTACATTATTGGTAATTTCTTTATCTGTCTGATATTTTAAGTGTCTGCTTGAGCAAAGCAAACTGTTAAGAGATGTTTGAGTATATCTTTGTGTTTGAGCAAGGCATCCATCAGAGTTTGAAGTTGTACAGAGTTTCTGTGATGACCCAGGGCATGGCAGAGAAATAACACAAACAGCTGACATTTCAAACTGGCCCTGTATGTATGTATTTATGTATGTATATATTGTATGTACATACATACATACATACATACATACATACATACATACATACATACATACATATATTATGAATCTCTGGACTAGTTAAACAGCCTTTATCTACCTTTGCTTGCTTGAAAATGGTACAAAATACACTTTGCAATTTTTAAAATCAATTTCTGATGGGCTAGCACTCAGCCAACAGAAGGTAATCCTCAGAAGGCATGACTGGGATGGGTACAATCTTTTTTGGCTCTGGCATTAGAACAAACACATGAAAACTAGTTTGCATTATTGCATGAAAAGCATTTTTTGGTTTACCAGCTTATTTTTACATTTTTGAAGAGAGCCAACAGATAAGAACATAGCACAACATGTTCAACACTGAAATTATTCATTATATATACACACTATATGTAATGGTAAAGGCAGTACCATTTTGTAGAAATAAGCCAAAACAGTTACAGTAATATCATCTAAGTGGTATATGTCTTCATCTGAAAGTGAATTATCCCCAAATTCATGAATTGCAGAATTCTGTAGAGTGAAATGGTTAAGATATTGTACTAGAATTGTACTATAGAAATTGTGACTGCTTCCGGTGCCAGCCTTGACACCAGACGGGCTTTTGTGGGGCTCCACATTCCCCATCTGGGTTCCTCGCTGGAGTGCCACAGATCTGAAGATTTTGGGGCTGAGGCCACCCCGTAGAGGTGGCTGAAGATAAGAGGTATCCAGGGGGGGTGTAGGAGAGCCGCAACTCTCCCCCCCCAGCTGGCAAAACCTCCTTTC
>JANHFN010002911.1:63619-77610 GCA_032468175.1 Toxicocalamus goodenoughensis | reverse complement strand
AGACAGACAGACAGACAGACAGACAGACAGACAGACAGACAGACAGACAGACAGACAGATTTCTTGTTATGTTTTTATAATGCCAATCACTATCACTAGTAATTAAAAGGGGGGGGGCAAATCCTCAACAAATCTTTATCCTTCTCATCTCTACACTGAAAAGTGCTGTCTTTTGAACTATGTCATTTCAGAAATTCTTGGCCTGGTATGTCATCCCTTTATCAATCTGCCTGTGGAAATCATCCTGTCTTCAGTTTTGCTCAATCTTCTGACTGGGGGGTGGGGGTGAGTGGGAAGAGAGGAAAGGAGCTGTTATCTAAACATCTGTTATCTAAACTTGGTGGGTTTTTTTTCTAGTCTAGCTGCTTGAAGAGCATGAATGCTCAGCTTCATTCCTAAGGCGATGTTTCTGTCTCACTCCTGTGGAGGGCTGTTTTGCTTCCCTAATAGATCATCTGATCAGACACCAGCATCAGATGCTGTCAAGCTGTTTTTTTTGCTTCTTTGATAAAACACATTTAGGGTGTAGGACCTGGCAACTTGTGTTCCTTTTTAAAAATGGCTCTGCAAAAGAGGGAGAAATGATGGAAGGAAAAAACCATAAATGTCAGTAACTTAGTTTTTGTTGCCTAAAAAGCCGTGGAGCCAATTTTTGACAGGTCTGTCTTAATGAACTCACATCTTCTGCTCTTTAAATTAATATGGAAAAACATATTTGTATCTTAGTTTGAACTGTACTTCCAAATAGAATTTTACACATAGATAGTTTAGGATGTCTCATTTGTATTTTGCTTATTCACAGCTCAATTAGCAATTACTCATATGCCATTTTTCTCTGAATTCACAGTCGCAATGAAGATTCAAATATTGTAAAATCTTATAGACAATCAGAATTTCCCATAGACAGGATGTCTATGGGAAAACAAATGTAATTAAAAATAAAAGCAATATCTGCTTCCTATATCACTGACCATCTGAATGATAGTAAGGTATAAAACCCATCTAAATCAAGACAAATGGTATCTATCAGTTAATATATCAGCCATGACAACCTAATGTAGGCATCTAATTGCTGGGTTTGCTGTGGCATCCTGTTCTTCTGTAATGCTATCTTTATACTTCATCTTCGATTAAGCAACTTCTGGTTTAATGGCCAAATAAGTCAGTGATAGATAAGATTTATGTAGAAAAACAAGGTATGTGCTTCCCTGTGAATATTTGGGGAAAGGGGAAGTCAGAAGACAGAATAACAGAGTTGGAAGGAACCTTGGAAGTCTTCTAGTCCAACCCCCTTCTCAAACAGGAGACCTTATATCAGTGACTTTTTTGTGGCCATGTGCCAAAAGTGCGCATGTGCGTGTGTCTGCATGAGCATGCATGCCTGCACTCATAATGCAATGTGTGCATGAGTCCCCATGCCACCCCTGCTCCCCGTGCATGTGCACACAATCCCACCGTGCTCACCGCCCCTTTGCATATGCACACACATCCCCCGCATGCACCCCACCCCCCACGCATGTGTGGCAGATACTCCAAAATCAGCTGGCTGGCAGGAGGCATGCACTCATGCACAGTAGAACCCATGCCATATGTTCGCCCTTATGGGCCTATATCATTCCAGACAAGTGGCTGTCCAGTCTTTTAAAAAAAGCTTTCAGTGATGGAGCACCCACAATTTCTGAAGGCAAGCCATTCCACTGGTTAATTGTTCCCGCTGTCAGGAAAATTCTCCTTACTTTTATGTTGATTTATCTTTGATTGATTTCCCTCTGTAGTTTCTTGTCTTGTCCCCTGGAGTTTTGGGAACCTTTGTAGCAAAGATGTTCAACATTGTTCATTCTTATGTTCAAGTTAACACTTAATGATAAAGCTATATGTTAGGAACACATCTAATTTCTTTTTGTCTACATTTTTTCTATGTGCATAGACTGACCTTTTTTCCCCCTGAACACAGCTGTAACTAGCCATACCAATTTCCCCTACCAAAGTTGGTAGAGGCCATATAGGTAAACTGCTTGTGAAGCAAGCAATTAGTCTAGCATACTTCAAATAGATTGACAGGGATTTAGGCTTACTTCACATATCCTGCTGTTTAAAACAAAGAAATCATGTGTGAAGAGATGAAAGGAAATTCTTGAGAAATGCTTCAATTCCTGTTGTACAGGAGCACATCCTTTATTAATGTACTTTAAAATTAAATTGTGAGTTCTACTAAATATAGAAGGCTTTTTAAAAACATTTCCTAAAAAATGTTCTCTGCAAATGTTGATGATAATATGTTTTCATGTTCAGTTAACATTTTTCTCTAAAAAAGTAACAAACAACACTACTTTGACATTTAAAAATTTTAAGGTCATATTGTACAGGTGATATGCTTCAGACTTAATATGCAGCAACATTTCAAGCTGGATCCTCTATCACTATTTATGTATTAATTTTTTAATTTTTTAATTTTTTAGTTTTTTAATTTTTTAAATTATATTTACATAGCTTGACTCTTAGTGACTCTGAGCAGTTAGTATACCTCTGATTACACAAGGACTTGCTGATAGTTTACATAAAATCCAGTGATAAACCAGCAATTTTATTTTGGTCACCCTTCTAAAAATTATCAGGAAGATAACATTTGAATTTCAAGATAAGGTGTTACATAGAGATAAAATGTATTAAAATATTTACGTGCTTTCCTCATGCATAGAGATATGTAATTCCCCTAAATGGAAACAACACACTGGATTCAGAGGTGGTATTCAGCAGGTTCTGATCAGTTCTATAGAACTGGTAGCAGAATTTTTTTGAGTAATTCAGAGAACCGGCAAATACCACCTCTGACTGGAGATTTTACAGTATCCTTCCCCTGCCACGCCACCAAGCCATGCCCACAGAACCGGTAGTAAAAAAAATTTGAATCCCACCACTGACTGGACTGTTTAAGTTTATTTGAAATAGGTAGTCCTACAATTGGTAGATCTGTAAAGTTTTACAGGTAAGATGTAACAAAACACACACATTCAGGCTTACCAAGCTTTATATTTGCCACGTAATGTAGTATATATTACATAACTCAAATCTGCTGAATTGTCCAAGTCTTGAAATCCAATTCACAGTATATCCCAATAGGCCTATATGGGATATATTGCTAAAAAGTTCCCAGTTCCCTGAATGGTGGTGATCTGGCTATGCCTTAGTGCTGAGGAATGTTTACAAAATCTGTAAACTGTAATTCAGTCTGCAAAAATTTTGTTAAGGAGTAACTCTTTGAAGCAAATAAATTCATTTTTCCACTTTCAAAGTTTACAACTCTGACCCCATCTCATTTTTTTCTCCCTTTCATCACTGTGATCCTTTTTATGACCTGTCTCCTTCTTCCAGATTACCTGAATATATTAAACATTGTTTCTAGGGCCCACTGGCCCCTTTTTTTTCTTACAGCTATTGACTTCCACTACAGTTATCAAAGTATCTTCTCTTCTCTGCATGGTCTGCTGAACTTCCTAAGCTCATCCATAATCCTGCCAATTCCCTTCTGTGAAGCCCCCCTTCTCTGGCTTTGCACAGCAATCTGAGTGACTAGATCAATTTTATGAGCGGGCCTGACTCAGCTGTGCACTTTGTACATATTGTGCCAGAGCATGTGAAACAACATTGCAAAAATAAAATTCTGAAGGTGCTATATAACAGGCATTGGGGGAGAAAATCTGCAATGGAGCCTGTGGGAAAATTTCTGAACAAAGCAAGTATCTCTGGGGAAATGTTAGTTTGCTGTCTTTGTCTCAGAAAAGCAACAAGACATAATATTTGTATGTTCTTATAGGTCAGCCGTTCCCCCATGTCCAGATGGTTAGGCTTCTCTAATAACCCTCACTCATCATGTCAGGGGAATGATAGGAGTAAAATTTAGAGTGTCTGCTAGGAAGTAAAGCTTAATGCTTCTGCAGAGTATTAGGTTAGGGACAAGTAAAATTTATACACAGGGAAGGCTTTGAATCCAATTGAGTGTTTTGAAAGAATGAGAAACAATGAAAACATCTAAAACAATAAAATGGGACTTCTAACAACACAGAATCTAGTCATCCATCAAAAATAAAACTGTTTCATTCACTTAGGAACTACTAGTCAGATGAATCCTTTGTGAGTTCACCTGTTTCTGGAAAGCCATCTCATATTCTACCCAGAATTTTTGGGAGTTTAATGGCTATAGTGAATCATAATCATAATCACAACTCCATAGTCTCTATTTCATGTTTTTCTCTTTCTATTTTTTACATTTGTTCCAGACATTTCTCCTGTTTTTCCTGTTCTCTCATTTCTTTAGCTCCTTTTTCCAAATTATCTGTACAGCCTCCACAGTAATGTCATTCTGAATGCTAGTGGTTTCTGTCAATCCAGGTAATTCCAAATTAAGAAGAGTCTCAAAATTTCCCACATGGCCAAACTAGAGAGAGTATATCTCAATCCATTCTTCAGACTAGTTGCACAGTCCTCTATTTTGCTCATCTTCATCCTACCTAAATCTCTTGCAGGCTGAGAAAATATATAGTAATTTCTAAAATTATGTTATCCACAAATTCAGAGTAACTAATATCTACTGTTATCAGTATGTGGATTTCTGTGTATATAAAATAATCTTATAATTTTAGTTACAAGAACTAAATTCTATTTTAATGCAAAGGAAAACTTCCTAAATGTAGGTTTGATTGCAGGACTAAGGTTTCCTTCCCAGAATATATTCAAACTGAGGCTGAACAGCCATTGACCAGCCATGTTTTAATTCCAGAGTAGAGTGGAGGTGGATTAAAGCCTTAAAAAGACCCATTCTAGCTATGTTTCTATGATGAAGGTTGCCTATGTTTATTCCTTATACTGTGCATGCATTTTTGTTTTGTGATGGGTATATTAAACTTAAATTAAATTATTTTGGGCTCAATGTTTTGGATTCCAGATATAAATTTCTAGAACTATTTTCATCATGGGAAGAAATTTTAAATATTGTGTTATTCCTCTTTTTTCTCTTTCCTCAATGCCCTATCCTTGAAGTCAAGAATGAAGGACCTTTCCTAGGCAGCCAATATCATTCTTTTATATTGCAGCTGCTAAGCATTCTTTCCTGCCTAACATAGTTTTGTAAAAAGTTTCTTAACTTGCAATAGTATATGTAAGCTTCTACAGGCAGTGCCTGTTTGCCTGCTGCCATACGTCCACCCTACCAGTATGGGTAAGGAAAATTTAGAATGAGAAGCAGGGTCTGGATTAGCCTTGGAGAACTTTATTTCAGTGTACAAGAGTGTTGAGTCACATGTTTTATAATGCAACAATTCTAGAAACTTCGGACTTAGTTTGTGTCAGCCTGCAAGAATCCTTCTTCTGCTTGTCTTTCCAGATGCCATAGAAACATGGGGGAGGGGAGAATAATTAGGCTTCTTGGGGGGAAGTATGTTTGAGATATAAGTTGGTGAAATGTAAAAGTTGGGATGTTTTCTTGACTAGCTTACTTGCTTACTGCGCAGATGTAGCCTCTTATCTGTATAGGCCAAGGTCAGCCATTTTGGCATACCAGATGTCTGAAACACCACCTGAAGATGCCTCATATGACATTATACACATGTCAGATTGGATGGTCAGTTTGAACTATTGGGGATGGGAACATGGGATAACTTACTATATGTGATTTTCGCACTATTGCCTCAGATCTTGTATTCTTGTATTGATGCAATTTTCAGTGAAAGTCATTTTCTCTATAACAATGGAGTCTAAGGTTTTCTTTCTTGGATTTTGAATGGAGCTTCACCCGACATTTTGAGACTCAGAACTCACAGGATTTTTGCAAGAACAATTAGAGCATGGGTCACACTGTTCCCATATGGCAGCCTGTTTTATTTCACCAGAAGACTGTACGAATGACTCCAGTTGCATGGATAAAGAAAGGTCATGTCTATATCCTCATTGCAACTGAACAAACATTCTCCAAACAAGACACTTCGTTTGAGCTCTTTTATGCACTTGTATAAAAAGAAATAAGTCTTCCTAGAGTAGAACCAGATGGTTTGAACTTTGAGCAAGCATTTTGTTTTTCCCCTCAAAAATTCAGGTGACAGCTTTGGAAGTCCTTTGGTTCAGGTAGTCTCTATACTATTTGGTCTATGTTGATGTCCTCCCATGATAGGCAATTCAGGAAAGTGTACATTTGGATACTTTCAATTATATATTGAGCAGTAAGAAATGAAACTGATCAACCCAAATGGTGAAAAACAAAGATTCTTTGCAATCAGTCCTTGAAACATAGTAACTGCATTAGATTGTCCATTCAATTTTTTGGCAGGAATTCATAAGGTTTTTTTGTCATTGTCTTCTTATGGAATTTTTTTCAACTTACTGATCCACTTTCTAGTCCAGTGATTTCATCTGCCAGTTTGGAGTTTGGCACTTACATCTTTTAACCTTGGGGCCAGCTAGGTTGTCAAGGTCTGCCCCAGTGCACAGAGGCTGTGTGGATTTGCATTGGGAGGGACCATCTACAACTTAATCCTCCCAAGACTAAATTGCTGTGGATGTTTGAACTGTTAAGATCTGGGGTCAGTCTATCTTGTCTATCTTTGACCTTGGATGTGGTAGCACTTTATCCTTGATACACAATCTGGAAGCCAGCAGTTCTGTTTAAAGAGGGGGTATCAACTGTGATTGGGAAGCCCTTTGGGCAACTCCATCTGGTACATCAGTTGTGCCCTTTCCTAGACCTTTCAGACAGTGATTCATGCCCTTCAGGCAGAAACTCATTGTAGTCAATTTGTGGTTTGACTACTGCAATTCTATCTATGTGGGACCACCCAGAAGCTTCAACTGGTCCAGAATATCTATGCAACACCCCTGCTCTTCCAAAGCTGCATCAGCTTACTTCCAGGTTCAATTCAAGATATGTTTGTTATCTATAAAGCCCTACATAATACAGGGCCTGATTACTTGAGGGACTTCCTGTTTCTTATAAATTCTGCCTGACTGATTTAATCCTATAATCTTGGCATACTTCAGTTTCCTTTGATTAACAGTGTCAGGATCCTTGAGGTGCACCTTGCTGTAACAGCATCTGTCCTCTAGGATAAGGTTGCCTCCCAGATCCAGAGGATACCCTGTTCTCATTTTTAAAAATTCATAAAGACTTGGATGAGTAAGACCCCTCATTTCGTTGTTCTGGCCATTTGTTTTGTTTTTATTTTTAATGGTTTATTGATTTTGTTGTAATTTCTTCATTTGATTGTTGTGAGCTACCTAGAATTATTGAGACTCAGATAGCATACAAATTTAATAGATTATTAAATTATTATTATTATAGCAATAGCCATAGCAATTTCACTTATATACCATTCCATAGTGTGTTACAGCACTCTCTGAGCAGTTTAAATCTCAGCCTATTGCCCCCAGAAATCAGGGTCTTAATTGTTCCAACCTCCGAAGGGTGGAAGGCTGAGTCAACCTCAAGGCTCAACAGGATCAAATGCCAGGCTGTGGGCAGAGTTTGCCTGCAATGGTGCATTTTATCTAACCACTGCACTTCCAGCCTCCTGTATTATCTGCATACCAGTTAGGCTTTTCTCTAATTAGACTTTTCAAAAGTCAGCCAGGACTGCCTTAGAGAAGCTGAGAATAAACCCTATAATGTGCTATGAATAAGTACTGCCTGAACATTTAATTTGTTTGCGCTTTGTGACCATAACATGGAGGGTCCCTAGTTAATATAGGAAACAAAAGGTATTATTTTGATTGTTTTACTGAATAATAAACAATGTCATAGGGTCTCTTGCTTCTGAATTAGACAAAAAATGGACAAAATTCATGCTTGTCAAGTATGCCAAGTATGACACACAATTTGTCCATTTTTGGACAAGTACAGAAAAGATCAAAACATTAACATTTTTAGGTTGGATACTGAAGAGAGTGTACACCAGGATTATTTCATTCATAAAAGTTTATTAATAAAATCTCAAATGTTCAGCATCAGCATTAGCAAGGTTCCTCCCAACTCACAAACACACAGAGGGGGTGGGGTGTGTGAGTTAAAAGTAGTAACAGAGGAAATTCAATGGAATTGATTCATAAAATGGTTGGTTTTTTTGGACAAATCTTATAGCCCTTCTCTCTTTTCCCATCCCCACTTATGAGGAATTACTTAGTTTAGGCATCTGTAAAGGAAGGTTACATATTAGTGAGGATTAACTTCATTGTTAAGTATCTAGTAGGTATTGGGCATCTAATCAATGCAAGAGTGGGAAGTTTGTTTATTGCAAGTACTCAGAGTTCAATATAAGATGAGCAACTATATAAAAGTTTTAAATAAATAAAATCTCACAGCTCACAATAGTGAATAGAAACAAAAAATGGTTGTCTGTGCAATCTGTATTCATAGTGTTAATTAAAAAATGTGGGTCAGTTATAGGACAACTGCATTGGATGTAGATTGTTCTGAAGAAACTGTCTTTGAATTTTCCTCAAATTAGGGGATGAGGCTTTCTACTATAAAGCCAGAGTCAAAACAAAAAGAAGACATACTTAATTAAACCTTTTGAAGTAAATGAAGTAAGCAATCATTTGTATTGGAATAAATCTTATTTCCCTGTTGGTGTCAGGTTAGATTAGCCATGAAAATATAGGGCTGTACTTTTCTAGCAAACAATTGCCAGAATGCATTTATTATTCTCTTTTTATAAATGAAGAACTTTTCAGACTAATACACATTAAAGAAGGAAGATGGCATCTATGATTGCAGAAATCTAAACATCATGGAAATCCATATTTTTCTAACATCCAGGGTAGATTGAAGATGTTTAGAGCTAGTCGCTTACTTATTTCTCTTTTTAATCCAGGTAATTCATTGAACCTTTTAATGCACATTTCTGCATTATATGAATATATAGGGGAAGTGTCACTTTTAAAATATGAGTCCAACAAATAATAGATCAACTCTTACCCTAACTCTGACAATTAAGTATTTAATAGTTCGTATTTGGAAGCCAAAACAGACATAATTTCACTATTCATTAGTTGCCTAAGTACAGTCAAAGAAACCAATTGTAAAATGAAAGTCTAGGTAAATGGCTCATGGCTGGGATCATAAGTAAATAAATATAGTATGTATGTGAGTCTCTGACACATATATTTCTGCATATTTTACATTATCTTCTCATCCATGGGTGACTTTATAACAACAGTGTATGTAGCCAGAAAAACAATTCATTGTAGCAACTGGTTAAGGAGAGTGATGTTAAAATTGTATTGTTTGTACTGACCATAGAAACATGGCAAAATACCAATCAGACTTGGAAAACAGAGGATAATCAAAAATAAAGTGAATGTGGAAGCCTAAATGATTATGCAAAATTGAGTTTATATGATTATTTTATTTCAGAAAGTTCTTGTAAGGATAAACCAACACAGAATTGGATGCATGTTGCACATGAAAGGTGGTATCAGCAGACAGTTATAAATATTTAAAATATATTGACAGAAATTCTTTGTTGTGTAGACAGGCATTCCATTTCAGAAACTAAAAGTGAAAATAAGAGTTGAGAGTCAAACTGCGTTGTTGCTGTTTCTGTTTTATTCATACAAAAACAATCAGCAGATGGAGAACAAGGAAATAAGGATGAAAGCAACAAGGATAAAAAATGCATTCTGTTCACTTAAATGTACTAAATTACTAAGTAAATTAAATACTAACTTAAATACAAAGCCACCCAGGGTCACATTGAGGACAGAGGAGCAGTAAACAAATCTAATAAATAAATAAATATATTTGATTGTAGTCGGGGATAAGGATCAGTCATTTTTCCTTTCTGACAGATTTATTCTTTCTATCCATCTCTAAAGAAACATGTGAATGTTGAGAAATTAATACCATGTTTCTCTGAAAATAAGACCTAGTGCCTTCTTTGGTAGCAAAAATATATATAAGATAAGATCTTATTTTCAGGAAAATATGGTAGATATATAAAAAATTATATTTTCAGCTCCTAGAATGCCTTTTCATAACCTAATTTACTGTATTGTTTGATTTTTTTAAAAAAAGTTCTAATTTTATTTTAACTTTATCCTTTATTTTTATCTTGCTGGTTAAGTGGATTGTATGTTGGACAATGGGTCTTTAATAAAAATAATGAAATGTCTATTTAGTACATTTATAGTCTCTTTAGAAGATGAAAAAGCTATATAAATTTACATAGAATAGAAGCCTACATGTCATGTCCTTGGACAGATATGTGTTTTGGGAGAATATCTGTTATACCCCTATATCTGTATTTTTGCACAATATTCCATTGTGCATGCAGAAATCAGGTCCTGGTGCCTTCTGCATAATCTACATATAGACTATTTTTTGATCCAGTGGATAAGCCAAAAGTTAGCAATTCACCCAAATAGTCTTTGAAAATGTATCTTAAAAGATAAGTTCCTAGAAGACTGGAAGGAAGAAGAAACAAAGTCCAAAGCACAAATAGAACTCCAGTTTCACATCAAAACTTTAGACAATTGTTTAATGCTCAACAATCCCATTTCTGTATATGTTATATGCTTTCTTGTCATCTGTTTCTTCTTATCACCTGTTTGTTCTTAATTTACGTGTATGTGTTGTTGTTGTTTTTGTGTGTGTGTGTGTGTGTGTTGGAGAAAAAATAAAAATCCACCTGAAAAATAAAATAACTCAGCAAGGTGGTGAAAGTGTTTCCCCAAAACAATTGAGAATTTAAAAAGAAACCAGGGTTTTAAAAACAAATAATAATAAAAAGGTAGAAAGAGGAGGTGGGAATTTAAATAATAAATGCAGGGCAATAAAAAAATGATATATAATGGGGTGGTATGCAAGAAACCTAAATTAGGTAACAACTTGTTTCAACATTAATTTGTAGTGTTAGCTCTTCAAAGTAAGAAATGTCCAAGCAGTTAACAACTGTGTACTAATGCACTGTTATAACAAAATTGTGTTTTTAAATAGCAAATCATAATTATTCCTATAAAGCTGAATGTCATTTCTCAATAATCAAAGGTTATAAAATATGGTCCTGTTCTCTTTACTAAGAGAACTGAAGGTATACGGAAAAATAACTTGATATTCCATGTGATGTAAATGGTAAAGCCCAAGTGCTTGGAGGTTTCTTCCTCTCCCCCTCCCCCACCCCACTTTATTTAACTCTTTCAGCCTTTTTTGCTGATGGGGCACACAGTAAAACAATTAAAAGCTTAACTAGTTAACAGACATCAGCTGTAATCCTAGATTCATTGCCCCAATTCTGCTTAGAACTGAATTAATGTAATACAATTTTGTGCCCAGGGTCTTCCTGAACTAAATACTGTATATGGATACATTATAAACTGAGAGAAATGTTCATGCATAAACCTTAATTGTACACATCCAATTCTATTAAAAGAAATACATAGCAATTAAATTCTTCATTAGGGATTGTGTTCCAGTATTTTACTTCAATTAGAGCAACTAAGCCAAAAAATCTCCCCACTCCCCCTGCTCTGCCTGGATCAGCTGGGTATCCAGAAACCTTGGAAGGGATCCCATTAAGATTATGGTTTTGGCTATAATGCAACGCTTGATCCCTGTCAGACATACTCTGCACATTCCTACCTTCTCTGCCTGGAGAAGCAGGAAAAATGTGAATTTATAACTTATCTGCTGTAATGTGTACAAATACTTAACAACTGATTCTCGGAAACTTGTATGGTCTAAGAAACATGGATAAAGAAATGATTCCTCTCCCTCAGGAAACTAAAACTATGCAAGTACCCAGGGTTACTTAAGGAAGCTGAATAATAATCACTAAGAATAAATGACATAAAATACCTCTTATTTTTAGATGAATTTATTTTTATTTATTTATGACATTTATCTGACCACCTGAAAACAATCAGATCCCAGATTTCTTGCAGAATTTACATAACAAAAATAGTAACAAAATGTTACTATAGTAAAATGCTAAAATTATAGATTTATGGGAAATGACACTAATTAATCCTTAAAAATTAGAAGAACTATGAAAAATCTATGGTTTCACCTGTTTCTGGATCGATGAGGATAGAGTCCTGGTTTGGGGGGAGTCAAGCTGTTCCAGAGAGCCCCCATTTTGTAATTCCTATCAGTAGGCTGGGTCTTTTAACAAACATATTCTAGAAGCCTAAGAAGAACAGATAAGAGCTATCAAGAAAAAAAATGCACTACTTAATTATAGTAAGATTTTTCTTCACATCACATATTCTTAGTCTATGGCATTTTTTTAGCACAAAATATAATGATATCCATTAGTTTTGATGCCTTTCAAACAAGAAAAGTAGGCAAAGTTAAAGCTACTGATGATGACTAAATTACATCCATTTTAGCTCAAATCTTATTTACTTCACAGCATTGTTGTAAAAAGAGAAGGAAGCACTCCAGGATAAGTATCATACAATAAAACAAATTGTAAAATTAAAGTAATTGTTAGCAACGATGGAAGATAATACACTATTAGATGTACAGTATCTGCAAACTGTCTCTGGAATCTAGCATAACCCTTCCAAGATACTCTAAGCAAATCCTTCCTGAGGTAATGGCTGGTACAGTGTTTCTCACAAAATAAGGCCAGGCCTTATTTTTTTTTGACCCCTGAAAAAACGGCTAGGAGAGATATTATTACTGCAGGCCAGGAGTGAAAGAAAAGAGTTTGCCGTTCCATTTAAGCCATCTCTTCTGACAGGCTGTGTAAAATCACTTGAAAACCTTGGAAGGCCATGTTCTGTGAAAGATATTAAGTCTGTCGTAGGAAGTATGGAATCAAAAGGTTGAAAGTCATTTCAGAAGTAGATATTTGCTTTGGAAAGCTTTGGCTCCAATCATATGTCCTATCCTCTCAACTGATATTTATTGGGAAGACTGCTAAGCTTTGATATCAGCCTTTGCTTTCCAACATAATCATCTCTCTGTAAGGATGTAGTGGGATTAGAAGCCATGGCTTGGTTTGATCTGCTTATTTTATGTCTGTATGTAGAAAAGAGTTGACAGAGCTTGAGAAAATGAATTTAATTTCATGTTAACTCATAGAGTTGATTTGAAGATGTGGAGTTAAACATGTTTTCTTACCTCTAACCTCAAAAACAAAAAACAAAATTGAATCAACATCCTTGCCAAAAGTACATCAGATAAATCTTATAATGGGATTTTTTGATTACAACAAAATTAAAAAAAATGGAAATCATTTAAAATGTAATTTACAGAACACTTACAATGTTAGAAATAGGTATTATCCCATTATTTGGAAAACAGCAAAATTAAATCCTTCAATTTAATTGAAGTCAAGATCAAAGAGTTCCTTTTATAAAAGAGTTGTCTGGGTATCAACAGTGAAACTGTTGCTAAAATAAAGACAGTATACTTAGAGGGAATATTTCAATGGCTGAACAGTGGTATTTATGATTCTTATTTTAAGAACATTAAGAACAAGTTTACATAATTTAGCAGAGAAAGCTGGAGAGCTTGATTCACACAATGGCCACATAGACACTGTAGTATGGTTCATGATAGATTCATCCATGTTCAGCATTCTGCATTAACATGCTAAAGGAGGTTTGGCTATACGTTCAGATTTGTTAATGTAACTTTAAAGAAAGAGCTGATTGCTGATTGTACTTCTTGTTTGAACTATTTTTCAAGGCTAACATTAGTTTTGCGAGTCTGAAAGTACCCCTCCTGTCCCTCACTTTTTATCCTTCTAAAAACAAGAGAAATTCCTTTCTGAGATACTGTTGCCACCTCTTCCTTCTATTTGACTCAAAATTCATTTATAATATTGTTGACTGGGCTGTAACTTTTCCTCCTGTCTCCCCAGATCATTCCCACATATCACTACAGTTTTATTCATTCTGGAGTAGCAAAAGCAAACAAAACAATGTGGAACCAACTACCCCGGGAAATTAGAACTGCCACAGACCTCTTGGCCTTCCGCCGAGCCCTGAAACACCACTTG